>LFZO01000920.1:0-33029 GCA_001578225.1 Pseudocercospora musae
GTTATTAGGAGTACGGACTAGATCTTAAGGGCGATAAGGAAACAATAGAGCTTTAAGTCTATCTATTTAAAGTCCTTTACAAAGACGAAACAATCCTTTACTATCGACTATTCAAACAAGAAGTAGTCTAGTAGGGGCTTAGTCCTTTAGTAGAGATAGTTAGTATTCTCGTTAATCGTCGATATCGATAGCCTAACGAAATCTCTTCTCTCCTAAGAATACTTAATTAAGGGCCCTATTAGTAATTAATCTAGCGATCTTCGATAAACGGGATAATATTTATATCTAGAAGAAGGAATATTACGAGCCTTTTTATTAATAGGTTCGAGAGACCTAGTAGAGTATAGTAAAAAGCTCTAGTTATACCTGGCTTTAGAGGCTACGGAATATCTAGAAGTTCCTAGTCAATTAGGATAGCAAGGATAGGAATAGTTTTATCTAGAAGTATTTAACTAGAGGAGTAGTATATAGGACGGTTACTATACTCGATAGGCTTAAGGGCTAGCCGGTAGTAATATATAAGTTCTATAGGCTAGTTATAAAGTATCCGTTAATTAGGGACAGTAATACTACTACTATAAAGTATTTAAAGACTTAAAAATGTCGTTTAGTATAGGGAGATCGATAGGACGAGGTAGATGCCGAATTTCGCGCTAAGGTAAGAGTACTCCCCTATAGCCGGCTATATAGCCGGCTATACGCTAAGTACCTAGGATATTATAAATAAGTCTAACAATTCTATAGTAAGGAAAGAAGGTTATATATATAGTTAACGCTAACGAGTATAGTCTCGAGGATTTCCGTTAACTAGCTAACGAGATAATTATCGTTAACGGACTTCTAGAAGACTTCTTCGAGAGGGAATCGGTCTAAAAAACATACTACTACCTTACTAATAATCTATCCCCGTTTCTCTTCGACGAGTACTTAACGTAGTAATTTCGTATAAAATATAGAGCGCGCTATTAAAGAGATTAAGGATCTAGTAGGACTAGCTAACTAAGTAGCAATCGCAATTAACGGCTAGTTAAATAGGACAATATAGGCATTATTCCTCTCTATTATGCTTTACTTTATCGATAAGCAATAGAAATACTACGAGTTAATAATCGGATTTCCTAAAATTATAGAAGCCTACTCTAAAGCGAATATAGTAGGTTTAGTATAAAAAGCGCTAGAGCAAGTTAGGGTTTATATTAAGCTAATTACTATTACGATAGATAACGTAAGTAATAATAAAACGCTCTATAAAAACTTGTAGATAGCCTTCCTAGTAGTTGTCTTATACTAATGCTAATTATAGACGAGAAGCGGTCGAGAAACTTAGTTAAACTATCGCGATACAATTAATACTATCTATCGGGCTATTAGAGGATACTAATAAGGAATATAAGAACGATTCTAGGTCTAAGGACCCTACTAGTCTCGCGATAGAGTCGATAGATACGGACCTAATATTCGACGCGAGAGTAACAATTCCCTCTCCTAAGAAGTTTCCCTATTAACTATATATAAGGACCTCGATAAGGTAAGGTCTCTTACCAAGCCCTAAGTATACTAAGCGGCGCGCGCTAGGGGCGCATACTAGACGTACGTAACTCGTATAGCCTTTTTTAACCTAGCGCTCTATACAATCCTTTTAGGAGGTACTTATTAGTTCTACTACCTACTATATTATCGGTTAGGTAGGTATTCTATACGTTGCTATATACCTAGCCCCTAATAGTTCTAATAAGTCTATCCCTATAGTAGCCTATAGAATACCGCACGATAAGCGTAAGCGAGCCGACTACGTTAGGTAGTAATACTATAGCGCCTATAGACGACGATCGCCCCTAAGGGGATAAAGAACGTTAGACGATCTTTAGCGAGTAGTAGGGTACGTTAAACGAGCGAATCGTACGCTTAAAAGCCGAGTAGAAGCTACTTAAACAAGAAGTCTAAGCTTAGAAGCTAGAGCGTAAAAATGCTAGGCTACGTATATAGCACGACGTAGGATTAGTACTAGTAGGTACTTAGCGTAGTATAAGCGTCGAGCGGTCTAATCGCTAAGTATCGCTAGAGTCCGACCGGGATAACGGTAATTCTAAGAATAGGTCTATAAAGAGTATCTATAGTACCCTACCCTCTCGGCTTAGTCTTAGTATTATACTATCGCGAAGATATAGCGAGGCGCCTACGCTAAGCGTAGCAAATATAGGTATAGATATTACGATAGGCAAGCCTAGACTAAAGGAGCTAAAACCCTTTAGGGATAATACTATTAAGGAGGTAAGGAGGTTCCTAAGGGAACTAGCCTTAATCTTTATATTATTAGGAAATGCGTATCGTACTAACTATAGTAAGACGCTATATAGGGTTATATACCTCGTAGGCGATATATATAAGAAGTAGTATAACAACTACGATCTCGAAGAGCTAGGTACTTATACCTACAAAGATTTCAAGGATTTCTATATTAACTACGTAGGAGATCCTATAAATCGCATACTAGACGTAACCCTCGAGTATAAGGTAGCGCGTTAGCGTAAGAACTAGACGGTTTAGAACTTTGCGCTCGAACTCGTAGTACTAGAGGATTAGCTAAGCGACTATATCGAGGCGTAGCGTATACGCTACCTACTCGCAAAGTTATAGCCTATACTATATAGTACTATCGTTAAGTACTATACTATTCTAGAGCTAAGGTAGGAACTAGTATAACTCGTAGCTCGTATCGAGACGCTAGATAGACTATTTAGTAAGAAACGAGAGTAGGATAACGAGGACTATAGCGGTTTAAAGAAGAAGCGCTACCTTAATAACTATAGTAGTAGTAAGGAGTAGGGCGGACGCGATAAGAAAGTAGGCGAGAAGCCTATATAGACTAAAGACTCGAAGCCTAGTTAGGACCTATCTTTAGTTAAATNAGGCGTAGCGTATACGCTACCTACTCGCAAAGTTATAGCCTACGCTACGTAGTACTATCGTTAAGTACTATACTATTCTAGAGCTAAGGTAGGAACTAGTATAACTCGTAGCTCGTATCGAGACGCTAGATAGACTATTTAGTAAGAAACGAGAGTAGGATAACGAGGACTATAGCGGTTTAAAGAAGAAGCGCTACCTTAATAACTATAGTAGTAGTAAGGAGTAGGGCGGACGCGATAAGAAAGTAGGCGAGAAGCCTATATAGACTAAAGACTCGAAGCCTAGTTAGGACCTATCTTTAGTTAAATACTATAGGTATAAGAGGAAGGGCTATTTTAAGCCCGACTATGCTAATAAGTACCTATAGAAGGATAGCGACTCGTAGGCTATACGCAAGGTCGAGGTAGCTAATAAGTAAAAAGGTAAAGTATCTACTAAGAGTTAAGGGTAAGTGCTATAGCTAATTCTAGTAGCTCTATAGTATGTATACTATCGTAACGCGTACGTAGCGTAATAGTAACGTAGGGTAGAGACGTACGTGTCGAATACCTACTAGATAATGTAGTAGACATTAATATTGTCTTACGCGAGTTTATCCTCTAATACTAGCCCTAGTAGATTGCTAATGCTACCTTACCTAGTACCGATAGCTTCTAAGGGGAACGTAGGTACTATTACGGAGCGTATACGCTAAGCCTATATATTATAGACTTATCGGGTTAGGAACGCGTAATAACCGGTACCTTTTACGCCTTTGAAATGCCTAACCTAGATCTTATACTAGGTAGGCCTTAGCGGAGGGACTAGCGGGTAATCGTAGATAGCGTAATAGATACGTAGACCTACGGTACTAGTAGCGAGGTAAGACCTATTATAGTAAGCGAGCTATAGTAGTTCTTTAAAGAAATGCGTAACGCGACGTACGTATATATAGTAAGTATACGTAACGCTAGTATAGCGGCTAATAACCCTAATCTACTAGAGGAGTTTAAAGACTTTGTAGATATCTTTACTATAATACCGGAGGCTCGACGCTAGTTGTACGCTAACGTAGAGTACTCGATCGACCTAGTCGATAGGAAGAAGCCTCCCTATCGTCCCCTATATTATTAGTCGGAGCGGGAGCTCTAGGTCCTTTAGGAATACCTTATTAAGGTAGTAGAGAATAGGTAGATTAGGCCTAGCGTAAGCGAGGCGGATATACCTATCTTGTTCGTACTAAAGAAAGATAGGAGTCTTTAGTTATATATCGACTATAGGGATCTTAATAAGATTACTATTAAAAATCGCTATCCCCTACCTCTTATTAGCGAGACAATAGATAGGCTTAAGGATGCGGAATAGTATATATCCTTAGACCTTATCGACGTATACTATCGTATTCGTATTAAGTAAGGCGATAAGTAGAAGACTACGTTTCGTACGCGCTAGGGATACTACGAGTATCTAGTAATACTATTTAGGCTTACTAACGTATCTATAACCTTTTAGGGTTATATTAACCGAGCCTTAGTAGGCCTAGTTAATATCTACTATATAGTCTACCTAGATAATATCCTAGTATATAGCAAGAACAAAGAGTACTACGTAGGTAACGTATACGTAGTACTAAAGAGGCTTAGGCGGTTCGGCTTATATACTAATTATAAGAAGTACTTATTCTAGAAGAAATAGGTAGAGTTCCTAGGATTCATCGTTAGTACCGAAGGCGTATCGATAGATAAGAGTAGGATAGACGTAATTACCGAGTAGCCGCGTCCTTCTACCCTTACCGAAGTCTAGTCCTTCCTCGGGTTCTACAATTTCTATTATAGGTTTATACCTAACTACTCCTAGATTATTATACCTCTAATAGCCCTCTCTAAGGGAGCTAAGAATAGCCGAAAGCCGGGTCCGATCTAGTAGGGCGTAAGCGAGGAGTAAGCGTTTAAGAGCCTAAAGGATACGTTCTATTTAGTATCGCTACTTAGGCACTTTAATCCTACGTAGCCCCTATACCTCGAAACCGATACGTCTACGTTCGTATTAGCTAGGATCCTCTCGTAGTAGGCGGAGGATAGTAACTAGTATCCTATCGCTTTCTAGTCGAGAAAGATAATATCTATAGAGACTAACTACGAGACCTATAACTAGGAGCTACTAGTAGTAGTCGAGTCCTTTAAGTACTAGAGACCGTACTTCGATAGCTCGTAGTATATAGTATATATACTTATAGATTACGCGAACCTAAAGGGATTTACAACGATAAAGTAGTTAGTAGGTAGGTAGGTAAGGTAGGTAACCTTCCTAGCCCTATTCGATTTCACTATCGAATACTAAGTAGGGAAAAGGAACCCTATAGATACTCCTTTAAGGAAAAGCGACTACAAAGGCGAGACGTAGGCGATAAGTAACCTATTACTAACGCTACAAGCTAAACTCTTAGTCTAGTTAGACCTTTCTAGAGAGGTAGAGCCTATTATAAAGCGTACTTCTATAATGTATATCTCGATATAAGGAGTAGCGAAGACGTATACGAAGCATAGTAGCTTTATATACTACCTAGCCTAAGTTATAGCTATAGTAGTTAAGGATAATAGATCCTACTACTAGGTACTAGACCTACTACTTAGTTTTATACGTATCCTATAGTAGCTAGAGCCTATAGTAAAGGAGCTATACGAGGCTACTAAGGAGACTAGTACCTTCGAGGAGTATTCTATTAGAGAGGACATCCTCTTCTAAGGCGAGGCAATCTATATACATAAGGACCTCGCGTTAAGAACGTAGGTAATGCGTATATACTACGATAATCCCCTTATAGGACATTTCGGCTAAGCTAAGATAGTTAAGCTAATATATAGGAAATATACCTAGCCGGGGTTAGCTTAGGAGGTTACGGAGTATATCTCTATCTACGTAGTATACTAGAGGTCGAAGGCGAGGCGCTATCGCCTATATAGCGAGTTAGCTACGCTACTAATGCCTACTAGACTAGAGTAAGAGCTAATAATAGACTTTATTACCGATCTACTACTAAGCAAGCTCGGTACCTATATCTATACTACGATACTCGTAATAGTCGATCGCTATATAAAGATAAGCCTCTTTATACCTACTATAGAGAAGTATATAGTAGTAGAGCTAGTAGATATCTTTTAAAGAGAGGTAGTTAAAAGGTTTAGAGTCTTAGCTAGAATAGTTAGTAATAGAGGATCTCTATTTACTAGTTAGTTTTAGAGCGACTTTTACTACGAAATATATATAAAGCGTAAGCTTAGTATAGCATTCTATCTATAGACTAATAGGTAGACTAAACGTACTAACTAGATACTAGAATAGTACCTAAGATGTTATTACTCTAATAACTAGGTAGACTAGGTGTCTTAGCTCTCGTAGGTAGAGTTCGCGTATAATAATAGCGTATACCCTACGCTACGTATAAGCCCCTTCTATATACTATATAGATATAATCCGGATATTACTCCTATATTATTGCCTATAGCTCGGAACGAGCTATCCGAAGGAAGGGTACTAGCGGCTATCGACGCTATAGAAAGACTACGAAAAGTATATAAGATACTTATATAGCGCTAGAAGACTATAGCGGAATACTAAGCTAAGTACTATAATACTAACTATAAGGCTTAAAAGTATAGTATTAGCGATTTAGTACTATTATTATCTAAGAATATTAAATTAGATCTACTAAAGAAGAAGCTTAGCCTAAAGTATCTTAGCCCGTTTCGCATTATCGATATAGTAGGAGCGTAGGCGTATCGCTTAGCGCTACCTACTCGTATAAGAATCTATAATGTTTTCTATATATCCCTACTCGAGCCTTAGAAAGGGCGCAAGGGCGAGGAGTATAAGGTTAGTATACTAGTCGTAGAGGATGCGGACGAGTAGCGTATAGAAGAAATCGTAAAGAAGAAGGTATAGAAGGGAGAGACTTACTACCTTGTTAGGTAGGTAGGCTAGCTAGAAGAATATAATACTTAAGAACTAGTAGAATATATAGAAGACTTAGTAGCGCTTAACGTATTTAAGGCGTAAGTAAGACGTAGTCGGAGAATATAAGAATAAGATAAGATAGGGTTAATAGATATATACTCGTTTCGCTATTAATATAGATATTTAGCCTAGCTTAGAGTAGAAGAAATTATACGTTCGCGACGCTTGTATGCTATAGGCGTATAACCTACTAACTAGCTCTATAGAGCTAGTTACTCTCGTAACTATTAGAACCCTTTCCCTTAGTAGGTATAGGTAGGAAGCCTATAGTAGCATCGACTACTACTATAGTAGTATATGCCCCCTTTAGGGCGAGATTCTATCGCGGTTAGTATATACTTAATAGGCGATAGGGATATAAGGATAATACGTACCTAGCGGCCGATTTCTACTAGGCTAGAGAGGTTAATATTAATACGCTCTAGGATAGCTACTAAGTCTAGACCGTTAATAGTAGCTAGCGTAATGCCTACGCCGCGGTTACGCTTAAGTAGCGTACCGTTACCGGTAATCTTATTCTTATTACGATAGTAGCTATTTAGGGATTTCTTAACCTCTAGAAAAGCTAGGTAGTTAGTAGACGAGACGCGTACGAAGAGGAAGCGATACGTACGGTCTACGTATACGTCTAGGCGCTACTAGATCTTATTAAGGTCGATCTAGGCTTAGATAGGATTATCCCTATGTTTAGGATCGTCTAGGTCGTAAGTAGCGCGCTTAGTATAAGCTACGCATATACGCTAGAGTAGCGCGACGAGATATAGTACTATAACTAGCTTATAGGGATAATGCCCCTTAGCGTATCGCTAGTACTTCTTCTTAGTAGTAGGGTACATATTACTCCTAATATATACATTATTTAGATCCTCTATAGCGAGTTAGTTACGTAACGCGTACGAAGAGCGTATAGGGATTATTCTTACTATTAGTAGTTATATACTAAAAGTATCTACTACAACCTTCTATATTAGGCCTAAAGCGCTTAGTAGCCGTAACTAGGGTAGTAGGACTAGCGGCGCTACGCTTGTACGACGTAAGTAGGATGTAGGCTAGGTCTATATAGAGAGTAGTATAAAAATTATTAGTTAAAGTATAAGAGGAGCTTGCGTAGAGCTAGCGAGGTACTAGTATAGTACTAGTAGAAAGCTTAGAAATAGGGAAAGTTTTTAGGTAGACTATAGATACTACTTATATATAGGCTATCTAGTTACTAGCAATAATAATTAATACGTTCTTAGGAATACGCTAGACCTACCTAGTAACGTTGCTAGTAGAAATATGAAAATCTTACTATATAGTAATAAAGAGTTTTCGTATAGTAACTAGCTATACGAAGTAGCGACATACGCGAAGCGTATTCGAAGCGCTAAAGGCGCGAGAGAATATATAGATAGGATAGCTTAACGAGGAGTTAGGTTTATCTATAGCTAGGGATAGCTATATTAGGAGAAAGGGCATAATTATAAGGACCTCGATAAGATAAGGTCTCTTACTAAGCCCTAAGTATACTAAGCGGCGCGCGCTAGGGATATACGCTAGATATATATAACTCGTATAGCCTTTTTTAACCTAGCGCTCTACGTAATCCTTTTCGGAGGTACTTGTTAGTTCTACTACCTACTATATTATCGGTTAGGCGGATGTTCTATACGTTACTATATACCTAGCCCCTAATACTATATATAGTACAAATCGCTATCTAGGCGCTATTTACGAAATTGAAGCTAGTACCTTAAAACGACGAGTAGTAGAAGATATTAGACGAAAAGAAAGTATAGAATAAGCTAAGTACTTTGAAGGTAGCTATAAGAGCTTCTAAGGAATAGAGTCTTGCTATAGTTGTTTATAAAGTAAGTATAGCTAGTACTTATAGCTAGCTATATAGCTAGCTACTAGTTTTCTTAACTAACTAATCTAGATCCGTAGGACGGCAATCTATAGTAACTCTAGCTCGTAGCGATAGTACGCGTTCGTACTTATCTAGACAAATCTCCTAGATAAGCTATAGATTAATAGTAAAAGTATCGCTTAGAATAAGAAATAGTAATCCTAGCCTCCGAAACGAATACTCTAATTAACCTAGGATATTAAGACTAGATTCGACTCCTCGTTCTATATACTAGTTCGAGTATACAAACTACGCTATGTAGTAGACTAGTACTATATTAATTAAGGCATCGAATAGCTAGCCTTAACCGAGGCGGAATAGAGATAGGCCGAATATGTTAGAGGCTAGGTATATAGCAACGTATAGAATACCCGCCTAACTAATAACTTAGTAGGTAGTAGAACTAACAAGTACCTCCGAAAAGGATTGCGTAGAGCGCTAGGTTAAAAAGGCTATACGAGTTATGTACGTCTAGCGTATACCCCTAGCGTACGCCGCTTAGTATACTTAGGACTTAGTAAGAGACATTATCTTATCGAGGTCCTTATAATTATCCCCTTTCTCCTAATATAGCTATCCCTAGCTATAGACAAACCTAACTCCTCGTTAAGCTATCCTATCTATATATTCTCTCGTACCTTTAGCGCTTCGAATACGCTTCGCGTACGTCGCTACTTCGTATAGCTAGTTACTATACGAAAACTCTTTATTACTATATAGTAGGATTTTCATATTTCTACTAGCAACGTTACTAGGTAGGTCTAGCGTATTCCTAAGAACGTATTAATTATTATTGCTAGTAACTAGATAGCCTATATATAAGTAGTATCTATAGTCTACCTAAAAACTTCCCCTATTTCTAAGCTTTCTACTAGTACTATACTAGTACCTCGCTAGCTCTACGTAAGCTCCTCTTATACTTTAACTAATAATTTTTATACTACTCTCTATATAGACCTAGCCTATATCCTACTTACGTCGTACAAGCGTAGCGCCGCTAGTCCTACTACCCTACTTACGGCTACTAAGCGCTTTAGGCCTAATATAGAAGGTTGTAGTAGATACTTCTAGTACATAACTACTAATAGTAAGAACAATCCCTATACGCTCTTCGTATATATCTCGTAACTAACTCGCTATAGAGGATCTAAATAATATATATATTAGAGGTAATATATACCCTACTACTAAGAAGAAGTACTAGAGATATACTAAGGGATACTACCCCTACGAGCTAGTTATAGTACTATACCTCGTCGCGCTACTCTAGTATATACGTATAGCTTACGCTAAGTACGCTACTTACTACCTAGACAACCCTAAGTATAGGGATAATCCTATCTAAGCTTAGATTGATCTTAATAAGATCTAGTAGCGCCTAGACGTATATATAGACTATATATATCGCTTCCTCTTCGTACGCGTTGCGTCTACTAACTACCTAGCTTTTCTAGAGGTTAAGAAATCCCTAAATAGCTACTATCGCAATAAGAACAAGATTACTAGTAATAGTACGCCCCTTAAGCGTAACCGCGATACTAGTATCGCGCTAGCGACTACTAACGGTCTAGACCTAGTAGCTATCCTAGAGTACATTAACGTTAACCTTTCTAGTCTAGTAGAGATCGGATACTAGGTACGTATCTCCCTTATATCCCTATCGCCTATTAAGCGTATACTAACCGCGATAGAACCTCGCCCTAAAGGGGGCATATATAGCTATAGTAGTAGTCGATACTACTATAGGCTTTCTACCTATATCTAAGGAGGTAGAGGCCCTAGAGGATTACGAGAGTAACTAGCTCCGAGGAGCTAGTTAGTAGGTTGTACGCCTATAGCGCGCAAGCGCTACGAATATATAATTTCCTTTATTCTAAGCTAGGCTAGATACCTATATTAATAGCGAAACGAGTATATATCTATTAACCTTGTCTTATCTTATTCTTATATTCTCCGACTACGTCTCGCTTATACCTTAAATACATTAAGCGCTACTAAGTCTTCTATATATTCTACTAGTTCCTAAGTGTTATATTCTTCTAGCTAGCCTACCTACCTAATAAGGTAGTAAGTCTCTCCCTTCTATACCTTCTTCTTTACGATTTCTTCTATATACTACTTATCTATATCCTCTATAACTAGTATACTAACCTTATACTCCTCGCCCTCGCGCCCTTTCTAAGGCTCGAGTAGGGATATATAGAAAACATTATAGATTCTCGTACGAGTAGATAGCGCTAAGCGATACGCCTACGCTCCTACTACATCGATAATACGAAATAGGCCGAGATACTTTAGACTAAGCTTCTTCTTTAGTAGATCTAGTCTAATATTCTTAGATAACAATAGTACTAGGTTACTAATACTATACTTCTAGGCCTTATAGTTAGCATTATAGTACTTAGCTTAGTATTCCGCTATAGTCTTCTAGTACTACGTAAGTATCTTATACGCTTTTCGTAGTCTTTCTATAGTATCGATCGCCGCTAGTACCCTTCCTTTAGATAGCTCGTCCCGAGCTATAGGCAATAATATAGGAGTAACATCCGGATTATACCTATATAGTATATAGAAGGGGCTTATGCGTAGCGTTAGGTATATACTATTATTATACACAAACTCTACCTACGAGAGCTAAGATGCCTAGTCTACCTAGTTATTAGAACAATAACATCTTAGGTACTATTCTAGCGTCTAGTTAGTACGTTTAGTCTACCCGTTAGTCTATAGATAGAACGCTATACTAAGCTTACGCTTTATATATGTCTTATAGTAAAAGTTGCTCTAAAACTAACTAGTAAATAGAGATCCTCTATTACTAACTATTCTAGCTAAGACTCTAAACCTTCTAACTACCTCTCTTTAAAAGATATCTACTAGCTCTACTACTATACACTTCTTTGTAGTAGGTATAAAGAGGCTTATCTTCGTATAGCGATCGACTATTATAAGTATCGTAGTATAGACGTAGGTACCGAGCTTGCTTAGTAGTAGATCGGTAATAAAGTCTATTATTAGCTCTTACTAAGGTCTAGTAGGTATTAGTAGTATAGCTAACTCGCTATATAGGCGATAGCGCCTCGCCTTCGACCTCTAGTATATTGCGTAGATAGAGATATACTCCGTAACCTCCTAAGCTAACCCCGGCTAGGTATATTTCCTATATATTAGCTTAACTATCTTAGCTTAGCCGAAATGTCCTATAAGGGGATTATCGTAGTATATACGCATTACCTACGTTCTTAACGCGAGGTCCTTAGGTATATAGATCGCGTCGCCTTAGAAGAGGATATCCTCTTTAATAGAATACTCCTCGAAGGTACCGGTCTCTTTAGTAGCCTCGTATAGCTCCTTTACTATAGGCTCTAGCTACTATAGGGTACGTATAAAACTAAGTAGTAGGTCTAGTACCTAGTAGTAGGATCTATTATCCTTAACTACTATAGCTATAACTTAGGCTAGGTAGTATATAAAGCTACTACGCTTCGTATACGTCTTCGCTACTCCTTATATCGAGATGTATATTATAGAAGTATACTTTATAATAGGCTCTACCTCTCTAGAAAGGTCTAACTAGACTAAGAGTTTAGCTTATAGCGTTAGTAATAGATTACTTATCGCCTATATCTCGCCTTTATAGTCGCTTCTCCTCGAAGGAGCGTCTATAGGGTTCCTTTTCCCTACTTAGTATTCGATAGTGAAATCGAACGGGGCTAGGAAGGTTGCCTACCTTGCCTACCTACCTACTAACTACTTTATTGTCGTAAACCCCTTTAGGTTCGCGTAATCTATAAGTACGCGTACTATATACTACAAGCCGTTAAAGTACGGTCTCTAGTATTTAAAGGACTCGACTACTACTAGTAGCTCCTAGTTATAGGTCTCGTAGTTAGTCTCTATAGGTATTATCTTTCTCGACTAGAAAGCGATAGGGTACTAGTTACTATCCTCTACCTACTATAAGAGGATACTAGCTAATATAAACGTAGACGTATCGGTTTCGAGGTATAGGGGCTACATAGGGTTAAAGTGCCTAAGTAGCGATACTAAATAGAACGTATCCTTTAGGCTCTTAAACGCTTACTCCTCGCTTATGCCCTACTAGATCGGACCTAGCTTTCGGCCGTTCTTAGCTCCCTTAGAGAGGGCTATTAGAGGTATAATAATCCGGGAGTAATTACATATAAACCTATAATAGAAATTGTAGAACCCGAGGAAGGACTAGACTTCGGTAAGGATAGAAGGACGTAGCTACTCGGTAATTACGTCTACCCTACTCCTATCTATCGATACGCCTTCGGTACTAACGATAAATCCTAGGAACTCTACCTATTTCTTCTAGAATAAGTACTTCTTACGATTAGCATATAAGCCGAACTACCTAAGCCTCTTAAGTACTATATATACGTCGCGTATATAGTACTCTTTGTTCTTGCTATATACTAGGATATTATCTAGGGAGACTATATAGTAGATATTAACTAGGCCTACTAAGGCTCGGTTAATATAACCCTAAAAGGTTATAGGTACGTTAGTAAGCCTAAATAGCATTACAAGGTACTCGTAGTATCTATAGCGCGTACGAAACGTAGTCTTCTACTTATCGCTTCGCTTAATACGAATACGATAGTATACGTCGACAAGGTCTAAGGATGTATACTATTCTATATCCTTTAACCTATCTATTGTCTCGCTAATAAGAGGTAGGGGATATCGATTCTTAATAGTAATCTTATTGAGATCCCTATAATCGATATATAACCGAAGACTCCTATCTTTCTTTAGTACGAACAAGATAGGCGTACCCGCCTCGCTTACGCTAGGCCTAATCTACCTATTCTCTACTACCTTAATAAGGTATTCCTAAAGGACCTAGAGCTCCCGCTCTAACTAATAATATAGGGGGCGATAGGGAGGCTTCTTCCTATCGACTAGGTCGATCGAGTACTCTACGTTAGCGTATAACTAGCGTCGAGCCTCTAGTATTATAGTAAAGACATCTATAAAGTCCTTAAACTCCTCTAGTAGATTAGGGTTATTAGCTACTACGCCGGCGTCGCGCATACTTACTATATATATACACGTCGTATTACGTATTTCTTTAAAGAAATACTATAGCTCGCTTACTATAATAGGTCTTACCTCGCTACTAGTACTATAGGTCTACGTATCTGTTATACTATCTACGATTACCCGCTAGTCCCTCTACTAAGGCCTACCTAGTATAAGATCTAGGTTAGGCATTTTAAAGGCGTAAAAGATACCGGTTATTACGCGTTCCTAACCCGATAAGTCTATAATGCGTAGGCTTAGCGTATACGCTCCGTAATAGTACCCGCGTTCCTCCTAGAAGCTATCGGTACTAGGCAAGGTAGTATTAGTAATCTACTAGGGCTAGTATTAGAGGACAAACTCGCGTAAGACAATATTAATATCTACTACATTATCTAGTAGGCATTCGATACGTACGTCTCTACCCTACGTTACTATTACGCTATGTACGCGCTGCGACGATACATATACTATAGAGCTACTAGAATTAGCTATAGTACTTACCCTTAACTCTTAGTAGGTACTTTGCCTTTTCCCTTATTAGCTACCTCGACCTTGCATATAGCCTACGAGTCGCTATCCTTCTATAGGTACTTATTAGGGTAGTCGGGCTTGAAATAGCCCTTCCTCTTATATCTATAGTATTTAACTAAAGATAGGTCCTAACTAGGCTTCGAGTCTTTAGTCTATATAGGCTTCTCGCCTACTTTCTTATCGCGTCCGCCCTACTCCTTACTACTACTATAGTTATTAAGGCGGCGCTTCTTCTTTAAACTACTATAGTCCTCGTTATCCTACTCTCGTTTCTTACTAGATAGTCTATCTACTATCTCGATACGAGCCGCGAGCTATACTAGTTCCTACCTTAGCTCTAGAATAGTATAGTAGTTAACGATAGTACTATATAGTATAGGCTATAACTTTGTAAGTAGGTAGCGTATACGCTACGGCTCGGTATAGTCGCTTAGCTAATCCTCTAGTACTACGAATTCGAGGGCAAAGTTCTAAACCGTCTAGTTCTTACGCTAACGCGCTACCTTATACTCGAGGGCTACGTCTAGTATGCAATTTATAGGATCTCCTATATAGTTAATATAGAGATCCTTGAAATCTTTATAGGTATAAGTACCTAGGTCTTCGAGATCGTAGTTATTATACTACTTCTTATACGTATCGCCTACGAGGTATATAACCCTATATAGCGTCTTACTATAGTTAGTACGATACGCATTTCCTAATAAAGCAAAGATTAAGGCTAGTTCCCTTAGGAACCTCCTTACCTCTTTAATAGTATTATCCCTAAAGGGTTTTAGCTCCTTTAGTCTAGGCTTGCCTATCGTAATATCTATACCCGTATTTACTACGCTTAGTATAGGCGCCTCGCTATATCTTCGCGATAGTATAATACTAAGACTAAGCCGAGAGGGTAGGGTCCTATAGATACTCTCTATAGACCTATCCTTAGAATTACTATTATCCTAGTTAGACTCTAGCGATGCTTAGCGATTAGACTACTCGACGCTTATACTATACCAAGTACCTACTAGCGCTAATCCTACGTCGCGCTATATATATAGCCTAGCATTTTTACGCTCTAGCTCCTAGGCTTAGACTTCTTATTTAAGTAGCTTCTACCTGGCTTTTAAGCGCGCGATTCGCTCGTTTAACGTAGCCTACCACTCGCTAAAGGTCGTCTAACGTTCTTTATTCCCCTAGAGGCGATCGTCGTCTATAGGCGCCGTAGTATTACTACCTAACGTAGTTAGCTCGCTTGCGCTTATTATATAGTATTCTATAGGCCGCTATAGGGATAGACTTATTAGAACTATTAGGGGCTAGGTATATAGTAACGTATAGAACATCTACCTAACCGATAACTTAGTAGATAGTAGAACTAACAAGTACCTCCTAAAAGGATTGTATAGAGCGCTAGGTTAAAAAGGCTATGCGAGTTACGTACGTCTAGCGTGCGCCCCTAGCGCGCGCCGCTTGGCATACTTAGGGCTTAGTAAGAGACCTTACCTTATCGAGGTCCTTATAGAATATCTTGTTTCGATTACAAGGCTATACGCTATCGTTACGAATATAATAAGTAGGATCCGAGGACTAACGATCTATTAGGTATTCGGGTATTATAACTAGCTCTTTAACGAACTAGATCGATCTATAAAAAAGCTAAGTAAAAAGAGTATTCTCTAGAAGGTTACTATAACGAAGGCACTTATAGCGTTAGAACAAAAGCTTAATAAATATTATTCGGCTACTTTCGAGACCTTCCGCGATATCTATAGTATCGTAGTCCTTCTTTATCTAATATAGAAGACTAAATTCTAGTAATAGGACAAGTAGAAGGACGAACTAAAATAGGAAGAATACTACTAGTCGGTATTAAAGGAGCTTGTCGAGGAATACTCTAATTATATAGTATATAGAGCTAAGAGGTAGTAATAGCGGAAGAAGGTTAAGAAATCGCGAACGTTGTTTATATTTAGTATCTAGGCCCCGGAATAGGACGAGATCGAGGCAAGGGGAGCTCTAGGCGAACTCGAGATATATCGAAGGTAAAGTAAGTACTACTATTAGTATAGTCGATACCTTAAGCCGTAAGCTAACGAGAATTAGATTTATCCTATCTTACAAACGATTTCTTAGAGGATAATATATTAGGAATATAGTCTCGAATCGCCGATAGTTATCTAATAGTCGCTATAGTCGCTCGAGACATTCTAGTAATCCTTAGGATAGGAATTAGGATAGAGCGCTCGTTTAGTATTAGGTAGCATTAGTACCGATATAATCGAATATATAGTCTAACCGTCTTTAAGATAATTATAATTAATCGGAATTTTCTTATATAGAAGAAACGTTAAGGGAAGGATAATCCTCGTACTATAACGTTAGATAACTTGCTTAGAGAGGAAGCGAGGATAGAGGAAGAGGAGAGTAAGAACTAGGATAAGGAAGAAGATACTCGATTTAGCCCTTCTATCTAATTAATTAGTAATAATAAGGAGGAAGGTAACAAGCCCTCGAAGCAAAAGCGGAAGCGATATTAAGGGGATCTAGATAGGAATCCCAAAAAGAGGATCTATAGATAGTAAGGTAGATAAAATTAATATAGCCGGCCTTATAGCTAGCTAGGTAAAGTCCCTTAGATCTATACCGAGCTCTAGGCACTATATATAGATATAAGTCGCTATCTATATATAGTTAGTTGTCCTTATTATTATACTAACCTAGGAGCTAACTATACAAGTTTTTAATAAAGTACGCTACCTACTCTACTATATATACTCTATTTATCCTATAGTCTCTAGCTAGCTATATAGCCGGCTATAGTAAGTAGCTATTACCTTGCCTACACTATACTTGTACGAATATAGCCTACGGCCCCTCTAGTTTCTAATCTAATAAATCGCAATTCGTAAGCTTTAAGGAGAAATAGTTAGGAGGTAGCGGCTAAACATTATATAATACCTACTCCTCTATCTCTATACTTATAGTATAGACACATTTAGCGGCGCTAAGGGATAAAGAAAGAAGGGCGGCGATATAACCTCGCTTATAGGTAGATGCTATACTAAGATCTATCCGACGTATAGAGTATATATTATTTACTTTACTCTTTACTATACTTTCTATACTAAGAATGTATCTATACTCTTATTTAAAGAGCTATATCGTATAGCATAAAAGATTATATTAAATAAGAAGGGCTAAGAGCTATATTAGAAGGTCGTAGGCTTTAAGGAGAAATAGTTAGGAGATATAGTATAGCTAGCTATAGGTAAGAAGTTGTTATTATACCTATACTATACTCGAAGATGTATAGCGTATAGAGCCTCTCGCTTCCTATCTCTCGAATTCTAGTAACGATAGTATAAAGGAGCTCGCTATAGATACCGTATTCTTCGGCGTATATTAAGGGAGATCTTTTACGTTACAAAGCGCTACTACGTAACTACCGATAAGTATTAAGTAAAGTAACTAGAGGTGGAGCTAGAGAAACGCCTAGCTATACGGCCGGCTATAGGTAAGTAGCTATTACCTTACCTAGACTATACTCGAAGAAGTATAGCTTACGGCGCCCCTAGCTTCGTATCTAAGGAATTCTATCGATAACGGTAAAAAAGAGTTCGCTTTAGATACCGTACTATTCGATCCTTTTATTAGGGCATATTTATAGATGCGATTTCTTAGCTCGGCGATTAGCTCGAGCAAGTAATACGGCTTGCTAGAGGTTAATAGTAATAGTATATTCTTCGTCTATTTAATAGTCGCTAGCCGGCTACATAGCCGGCTATAGGTAAGTTACTATTACCTTACCTAGACTATACTCGAACAAGTATGGCTTATAGCGTCCCTAACTTTATTTCTAATAAATTCTATCGACGACGATAAAGCTAAGGATAGGAAAGTATAACAAAAGATATAGAGGAAGATCTTATACGATAGATAGCGCTACTACGTAACTATAGATAAGTATTAAGTAAATTAACTAGAGGTTAAGCTAGAAAAACGGCCGGCTATACGGCCTACTATAGGTAAGTAGCCGTTACCTTACCTAGACTACGCTCGAATAACTATAGCTAACGACGCCCCTAACTTCATTTCTAATATAAAGATTATAAGTACGCGACTATACATCCTAGAATTTCTATCCTTCTTACTAGCCTAGCTACCTATATTATTGAAATTATGTCTTGTACCTAGCTATCTACAATTTTATATATAGAAGCGATCTTTTAGCTTTTCTTACTATATAAGCGCCTTAGCCTTCGAATCTAGGCCCTTAAGTATAGGNGGTAAGTAGCCGTTACCTTACCTAGACTACGCTCGAATAACTATAGCTAACGACGCCCCTAACTTTATTTCTAATATAAAGATTATAAGTACGTAACTATATATCCTAGAATTTCTATCCTTCTTACTAGCCTAGCTACCTATATTATTAAAATTATATCTCGTACCTAGCTATCTACAATATTATATATAGAAGCGATCTTTTAGCTTTTCTTACTATATAAGCGCCTTAGCCTTCGAATCTAGGCCCTTAAGTATAGGTATGCCTAAATTAAGACTCTTTAGCTTCTTAGGAGATATAATAGACTTTGCTAGAGGTATAGCCTTTTTCTACTTAGTTACCTCTTTAGAGACTACTATCTACAACTTAGCTACTAAAGTAACGAGGGCGCTATCGAGCTACCTATCGTCTAGCGCTTCCGTAGTTAGTAGGCCGACCTCCGGCCCGGCTTCGATCTAAGTAGCTTAATTACCGTCGGTCGGAGTAAGTTATAGAAAGTCTAGTATCGTAGAGTCGTCGTAATTAGTAAGGAAGTCAAAAGCCTTAGGTATCTCGCTTAGCTACTCGAAGTCGTCTATAAGAATATCGTTTTCGGGGCTCGTAGCGCTAACTAGTTACTACTATAGAGAACTTTCGTTCGTCTATTAAGGTTTAAAAGTATTATTAAAAGGTTAGTTATCGTATAATGTCGTATTAAAGACTTTTAAAGCGGTCTAATATAGGCTAGACCTACCCGCTACGCGTAGAAGCGTAACTATATATAAGGCAAGAGTAGATAAGAATAAGCTTATATATAAGGTTCTTATACGATAGATAGCGCTACTACGTAACTATAGATAAGTATTAAGTAAATTAACTAGAGGTTAAGCTAGAAAAAACGGCCGGCTATATAGCCGGCTATAGGTAAGTAGCCGTTACCTTACCTAGACTACGCTCGAATAACTATACCTAACGACGTCCCTAACTTTATTTCTAATAAATTCTATCGACGACGATAAACCTAAGGATAGAAAAGTATAACAAAAGATATAAAGGAAGATCTTATACGATAGATAGCGCTACTACGTAACTATAGATAAGTATTAAGTAAATTAACTAGAGGTTAAGCTAGAAAAACGGCCGGCTATACGGCCGGCTATAGGTAAGTAGCCGTTACCTTACCTAGACTACTAATGAGTAGAACCCAAACCTATACAAACCTAAGGACTAGGTAGCATAGGAAGGGACTATAGGTAGCATAACCTATTAGGCTATAGGAAGCTATACTAGGCGGACTAGCTAGCGTAGTAGCTATAGAGGCCTATAGTAGTAATTAGAGCTCTATAGTAGAGGTACATGAAACGTAACTAGTAATATATACTAAACGAAGGTTAATAATATCTCCCCCTAGTAGGAAGAGGGCTATATATACTAATCAAGACCCCTACCTAATTAGGCAGACAAGTATGTCCTAGTTACTAGATAATATCCCTCCCTTTCTAGGTATCTAACTAGACACAATACCGCGATTATGTATATAGAAAACAAATAGGTAAGCTCTTTAGCTCGCTACCTTAGGTAGACTTTTAATCGTATACCTAGGGGCTATTAATCCTAGGTCTATTAATAGTTCTACTTATAGTTCTATTCTTAGGTAGTATCTCCCCTAATTACTATCTAACCCTAAGTGTAGGCAATTAGCGAAGCTCGTACTTGCTATAGCTCTCGCCTAGTACCTCGTCGTCTTCCTATCGGTCGGAGAGGCTCTTCGAGGCATAGTAGCTCTTCTCGCTATACAACTTACGCTCGAGGTTAGCTTAAAGCGTAAGTGCCTCCCGAACCGTATCGTAGGCGTACCGGTTCTACTCCTTAATATAGCCCCGAAGGCCCTTAGAGTCTAGCGCGAAAACCAAATTAAGCTCCTTTCGAATAGAAGGATTAGACTACGGAATACGCCTAACAAGAGTATCTACTATAGGTCTAAGGCCCGTAAGCTAGATAGTACAAGGGAACGTATATAGAATCGTACCGCCCTAGCGAGAGATAGGTATTAGGCATCGATAAGCCTCTACGACCTAAGCGATAGTAAGATTGAAACCCTTAACCTTAGTTCCCTTAATATAGTAGAAGCCTAGATCGACGCGTATCCGAGTAGCCGTTCTAGCGATGTTACCGTAAGGTAGATACGGTATACTAAACGAGATAGAGCCTTCTAATAGCGGCCTCAAGTTCTACTATATAACCTTGCTATAAGCTCTATCGCTTATAGCCTCTAAGTCCTTAGTCGTAAGGTACTTGTCGGTTAGCTCCCCTACTTAGCCGCTTCCTAGTACGAGACCGCGAGCCTTAAGCTTCTATACCTAAGTAGCGAAGATCTCCGGATTATGTATATAGTCGACGCCTTAAGAGTAGGTAAGCTTATCCTCCGCTCCGAAGGAGACCGATATACGGATTCGATTAGCGCCGATACCTTCGATTAGTTCTAAAACGTTACTATTTAAGCGTATTATCTCTACTAAAGGTAAGTTACTCTTCTTAGGTATATCGCTCTCGTAATAGAACTTAGTAGGCTTTAGTATAGAGATAAGCTTATACGCGTAATTAGGTCGAAGGGCGACTATAAGGAGCTATAGCGATAGGTTCTATCGGACTAGCTAATTACTAATACTATGTATCTATAGTAGGTTAATACCTATCTACTTCTCCGGCGGGTAACTACGAAGATACTAGTAATATATCGCAAATTCCGCGACTATCTCCTCTATTAGACTATTAGCCTTCCCCTTTAGGTTCTTAGCCTAATTAAAGACATCGATAACCGCTATACTACCTTGCTTAGCTATTACTACCGTAATCTCCGGTTACCCGAAGGCTCGAGTAACTACTTATAGAAATTAGTCTAGTATAGCCGGTACGTTAGACTAAACTAGTATAAAGGCGTACAAGCCGAGACGCGCTACTAGTACTATAGTAACTAGAGTGCTAGTAAAGTAGTAAGCCTTATTAGAGCTACGAAAGGCCTCGAACTCCTCCTCTATATTACCGTTCTTACCGAGTAGAAAGAGCCGATTAGTAAGGTTATCCTTCGCGTTAATTAGTCGAAGGCTATAGAACTTGGCGTATACCTTTAGGTACTTAGCGTAGATATCCTCTAGTTCGTTAGGATTATATAGGTCCTTGAATTACCGAGCTAGATCGTAGACTACCGCAAAGGAACTAATATCCTTGCCCTTAACGCTTATAGTATCTAGCTCGGCTATAAACCGACCGAACTATCTACCTATATAGTCGGTATAGACGTCCTTAATCTCTACCTCGAAATCTATCTCTTCGCCCCTATCGCTACTACTAGCTAACTTAGTATCTTCCTCTATTGCCGTAGCCTCGAGGCGTAACGCTTCCTACCTATATTCCTCCTCTTACTAGCGTAGTTTAGCTATTTTAGTAGCCTATTCTTACTATAGACGGGTCGGTAGAGTAGTAGTACGACGCGGCCTAGTACTCTCTTAAGCGGCAAGTTCTCGGGTAGCTACCTCGTCTACTACCTTCTATACTTCGGCCTAATAACGGATTGCCTAGCGCTAGGACGGAGTAATAAAGGGTACAATACGAGCTAGTCCCTCTACGATAAATCTAGAGCTACTAATACGGCACCCCTTATTAGTTAGTAGTTATACAACCTCCTAACTATCTAGGTTAATAGTAGCGATCTCCTTCTTATACTTCTTATAATACTTCGAGTCGAAGTCGCTATTAGTAAAAGTAAGGCTTAGATTCTATCGACCTATCTTCTTAGGAGTAGACAATATATAGTAGATTATAGTCTTACTAACGAGCTTAGTACCTTGTCGACAGTTCTTATTCTTATTAACGAAGGCTATAACGTTCTTAGCTCGCTCCGCGCTATTGTAGGCGAAATTAACTAGGCTCTACGGAAGCGCTATTAGACTACCCTAATACTTAAGGGTTACGGTTAAATAGTTAAGGCGATAGCGGATGTTTATATCCTACTCCTCGACGATAGTAAGCGATAGGTAGGCCTTAGAGAGCTCCTTGCCCTCGAGAACTAGGTCTTTGAAGTCGATAGTCCTACTAAGTCCTTAGTAGAGACCCGTTATGCCTATAGTAACGGTAACTACTAGGCTCTCGCTAGCCCTATCGAGGATAGTAAGTAGCTATCGAGTCGCCTCGATCTTTGCCTAGTAGTTAGCAATGCCTACTACAATCTCGAACGCGTTGGTAAGATTAGTAACCTAAGTAAGCTCGCTATTCTCTAGAACTATAAAGATACTAAGCGAAGTAGCGCTCTAGCCTAGCTAAACAATAGTAGTAGATTAACTAAACCGATAGGTAGTCGAAGAAGAAGCTAGTAGTACTAGGTCGGCGGGGACGAGTTCCTATTCCTTAGCTATATCGGAAGTTTAGTTAGTTAGGAGAGGGAAGAATAGATAAGTAGATATAGGTACCTATTAATAAGGCTTTAGAACAAAGACTATAGATAGTTGTTTGCCTATAACTATAGGCGCGTATATATAGGTAATTACTCGGAGGTTCGAGTAAATTTATACTTAAATAGTCGTATATATATAGGTACGCGAGCGGCCTATCCCGAAACCTTAGGAAGTAAAGTTTTACTTTCTCGACGCTTTATATATATTCCTAGTTATAGTAGCGTCCCTATTACCTACCTATCTAATAGTAAACTAAGTTAGTAGATTACTATTTATCGCCTCGTACTCTAGCTTTCTAGGGAGCGTCCCAATACGCTTTCGCTAATTACCCCCCTAGGGATTATTAGATTGCGAGATTGCCTCCTAATCTACCGATCGCCTAATAGCTCCCTATATAAAAGTAGTCCGTACTCCTATTATGAAGGCCGCTCGTAACCCGGTTCTATTAGACGTCCCTCGCTTCCTACCGCTTATAGATAGGAAGGTAGGAACCCGACTAGCGTAGCTACCCTTAAACGCTAGTATCGGTCCTTAATAAGCGATCGGATCTCTAGCTAGTAAGGCTTCCGCAAGCGCCTCCCTTTCTATATATCTCGCTTAGCTACTAGATACGTACGTAGAGCCGATATATTATAGAACCTCGATAAGGGAATGGCTTAGTAACCGAAAGCTTCCTACTAATTACCCCCCTAGGGATTATTACAAGTCGGAATCCTAAGGTAAACCCTAAAGATCTACTAACTCTAAGCGTAACGTACGAACAAAGGAAATATATATAGTAGTATAATAGTATTATAAATAGAATAATTAGAAACAATAACCTCCTTCGAGGATACTCTAAATATTCGGTTATATATCTCTCCCGCTAGTTAGTACCTCTAGGACCTTAGGATCTTCCTTAGTAAACTAGTTATTATCCTTATCGTTAGAGTTATAGTTACGTTCCTATATCTAGTCTAGCTTAGTACCGGTATTAGTCTTAGCTTCCGGCTCTAGTTAGTCGTACGCGATACTAAGTTAAATAAAACTAACCTATATATATCCGTCCCTTTCTTCTTAAGCTATTACTAATAGCTTACTAAGCCTTATCTATAGATACGCAAATCCTTCTAGTAGCTTAGTATCTAGTACGGTATTTGGATCTTCGCGGAAGGGATTAAGGTCTCTAGCGACATTTTCCGTACCTACTAAGACTTCCTTATCGGTCTAAGGAGGTATAGTAGGTTCCCTTATAAAGTCTAACTTCTTTAGGTTTGCTCGCGGCTACGTATACTTAAGCGTAGAGCTATCTAACTCCTAAAGTCGGTAGGCTACGCTATTATAGAGCACTTCCTAAACTCGATACGGTCCCTTCTAGCGGAAAGTAAGCTTATACGAAAAGCTCGTCCTTAATTCCGACTAGAAGATAAGTACAAGATTTCCTTCCTTAAAGGGAGTGTAGTTAACGCCCTAAGTATCGTCGAAGTACTACTTTGTCTCTTCCCGAAGGCGTCTCTAGCGAGCGAGGCCTTCTTTAATAGTAGTAGTTATCTCCTCGAGAGCCTTAGCGCGTAGGTATAGTAGGTCGGAACGGTCCCTAATAGAACTCTAATTAAATACGCTATAGGTACGATACGTAAGTTCGATAGGTAGGACTACCTTGCGCTTAATTATAACTTCTATAGGAGTAAGACTAGTTGTCCGAATAGCGGTTATGCGATTAGCCTATAGGACGACGGATATATAGTTAGTAATAGGCATCCGCCTATCCCCTCTATTTGTAAGCTTAGTAATAGTATTAAGAAGGGCCTTATATCCTACTTCGACTATCGCGTTCGACTCTAGGTAGTATAGCGATATCTTAATCGTCTTAGCTCTATAGCTAATAATTAGGGCCTAGACTTCCTTAGTAAAGTTAGTCGGAGTATTGTTAAGTACTACCTTAGTAGGGGCGCCCTATCTATAAAAGATCTCCTTCTATAGGAACTTAGCTATATATGTTATAGTAATCTTCTTCGAGGAGAAATAGAAATACTATGCCTCTAGCTATCGAGATAGCGCCTCCCGAGCTACTAGTATACTATTGTTATTATTAATGTAAATAGTATCTATACACTAGCGTTCCCCGACCGACTACTAAGCTAGTATCCGAAGCTTACTAGCCCGGCGGTAACTATTACGAAAAGCATACTTAGGACAACTCTTGTAGTACCTAGAGACGTTAGCCTAAACTCTATCCTACTAATACCGTCTCCTTAGAAGGTTAAAGGTCCCTTTAGTAGCTCGGTACCCGGTCTCTTCGTAAAGGGCATGCAAGATCTCCTACCTAGCTTTAGTATTATTAATAACCCTCTAAAGTAGTATATTGACTATAGACTACCGCTATAGATGCCTATCCTTAACTACGAAGCGACGTGCTTGCCGGATAATACGTTAATACTAACTCCTAGATACTCCTAGAGCTCTTCTACTATACGTAAGGAAATAGGCGATATAGTAGGAGTTATTAGAGTATTCCCTATCTAGAATATCGGTACGCTCCGTCCCTTTAGCCTCTCCCTCGTCGTCTATATCGGTAGTAGCGCCCTCCCCGATAACCGGGTAGGCATTAACGTAAAAAGACGAAAAGAACGTTCGGTTAATTACTATATCTACGTCTTCCTCTTCCTATATCTCTACGATATCGTTATTTGTAATAGGCTTACGAGATAAGGCGTCTATAGTAGAGTGTCGCTTCCTAGGAACATGAACTATATTAAAGTTAAAGAGGTAGATCTATACTACCTATCTAGCTATCGCTAAGTTAGGTAGGTCGGAAGCTACTTAATTGAGCTAGTAGACCAAGGTGTTCGTATCTACCTCGAGCTAAAAGTAGACGCCGAATAGCTAAGGGCGGAACTTCTTTAGTACTTTGTAGACTCCGAGGCATTCCCGCTTACTAGTATCGTACCTCGCCTCGGTAGGGTTCTATAAACTAGACTCGTATCGTACCGGGTAGCGTATAGAAGACTTATCCCTATCGCACTATATTAGTACCTTACTATAACTATCCCCGCTAGAATCGATAGTAACTACGAGAGTACTAGCTCCCTTAGTATAGTTAATAGATATAAGGGCTAGGGTACTAATTAAGGCTTTCGTAA
Source organism: Pseudocercospora musae (assembly GCA_001578225.1). Lineage (NCBI taxonomy): Eukaryota > Fungi > Ascomycota > Dothideomycetes > Mycosphaerellales > Mycosphaerellaceae > Pseudocercospora > Pseudocercospora musae. The sequence continues at coordinate 26,200 of LFZO01000920.1, forward strand.
TCCGCTCCTTAGCCTACTAATACTCCTCGTCCTATCGAAACTTAGCGTCCTTCCGAAGAAGCGTAAATAGCGGCTTGTAAACGATCGAGAACTCCTTAATCTAGATCCTAAAGTAGGTAACTATCCCGACCTATATCCGTACGTCCTTCTAATAGGTAGGTATCGGCTACTTAGCGATCTTCTTAATACGGGCGCTATCCGGATGTCTCCTATTCGCATTAGTTACGTAGCTAACGATGTTAACCTTCTAGTAAAGGAGTTAAAGCTTAGAGCTATAGATTGTAAGATACGTACGCTCCAAGTCGTATAGAACCTAGTCTAGGTTCTAGATATACTCTAGAATAAAGCGGCGAATACCGGGTTCTACCTCCTTACCTTTATATCTTGTCTTTAGCCCTTTAACTCCTATGTTATCTAGAAATAGTATAGCAATGTGCGAGATGTAAGTAAATAGGACCTAGTTCATAGCTCGAACAAACTAGGTAACCGAATTGGTCGCTCCCTATAGAAGAGTCGTCTATCGTACGAGATTAAGTAGTATATCGAAGCTCGTAAGGTCTCTACTAGCGATGTCTAATGTAATCTAGTTATACCCTAAGAAGATATTAATTAGCGTAGCGATAACATAGTTCCTAAAGGCTTCTAAGAAACTATCCGTATCCGGTAGTAGATTAGCGTCTCTAATCGTTATAGTATTGAACTTCGTAGCTACATTAATTAGACGATACTCCTTGTCCTTCCTAGGAACCTACTTCTTTCCTACTAGGAAGTATAGATTACGGTACGAAGTATGCGATAGTTTAAGAGTACCTACCTATATACGCTTACGTACTATTTCTTCTACAATTAGGCGTAGACTCGGATTAATCCTATAGGATAGATATTCCTATAGTTCGTAGGGAATGGTCCTAATCTTCTATAGTAGAACGATCTTAGGATTAATACGACTAAGATGCGTAAAGTTATATACTAAAACCGCTTCCCTATTATATAGAAGTTCTTCTAGGAGGTGCCTTTCCGTCGGCGTAAGCTCCAAACTAGTACGAATACTAGCAAGATGTTTAGGAGTAAGTCTTAATCCCCTCTTAATCGTAGAGAACTTCTTCGTAATATACTTCTAATTATAGGGCCCTATACTAGGTAGAAGGGCTACTTCTCGATCTAGGCAATCTTGTCTCTAGTTCGGGTTACTACTAGGATTAGATCTATCTATTATATATATACTTCCTTTAACCGGTTTGACCTTATTAGCTACCTACTTATATAGAGTAAAAACGTCTATCGAAGAAACTATAGGTAAAGGTAACCTAACTCGTAGGCGTTTATTCTAGAGGTTAGCGTAGTAGAATAGGGTATATACCTCCTCTAAGGCGTTACTCTCGTCGTCGAGCCGTTCGATTTGTAATTCGTAGTCCTTTCTTAGTATACCGCTAAATATATTACTATAATGATTCCCCTAAGGGTTATTAGCGGATACTCCTAATTAGCTATAGGGTAATAACGATACCTCCGAGTCTTAGTCTACTATACGAAATACCCCGATCTTAGAGTCGTCGCCTTCGTTAGGGGTAGTAGGTATCTAATTAGCTTGTAACCTCAATTCTTTCTCTAGTTCTTATAGCTTAGCCTAATTAGCTTATAATTGTAATCCCTTCCCCTCTAACCGGAACGAACAAGAATAGTTTAGACTATATACGAACAAGGCGTAGACCGTCGGCCCTATAGTAGCGCTAGGGCTTTTCCCTAGCGATTAACGCCGGCAACGCGTTACTAACGCTTCTAGGTAGTAGTAACAATCTCCTTATAGGACTTATAGCCATTATTCCCTACATAGCTAGTAAAAACAATCTTATTCCCTTTCTAGTCGGTAATAGTACCTTCCTACGACCCGTTATTATAGTTCTACTAGATACCTCGTACTATACGTAACTAGGGCCGTCCAAGTAGAATAGGGGTTTCTAGGTCTACTACTATCTAGAACGTAAATACAAACATAATCCTAAAGGCATCTACTAACACGTTATAGTAGGCGCCTACGAACGGGATAGTACTATTAACCCCTCTTATACCTAATACTACTTCTTTATTAATTAGTAAGAGAAGCTACTAGGCTAGAGCTAAAGGCATAATAAGAGACTCCGAGCTATTATTAATTATAGCTCGAACTAGAGAGCTCTAGTTACTAATCTTAACGTCGATATAGATACTTGGAATAACGGCGAACTTCTAAGTTACTACGGACAAGTCAACGTCTACTAGTCTACTATAGAGTTCCTCGATACTAGAAGAGGGAGCGCGTCCTATCGTAGCGCTCGTAAATCGAACTATATAGGTACCGACTAAGCTAGGTATATCGTTAGCGCTAGAAACGTCCTCGATAGTAGGCGTAGGGAGCTCCTTAAAGTACGGTAGATGTTCTAACGATCGAACATCGATATACGTTGCCTTACCTTTGTCTTTCCGGAATACTACAAGGTTGCGTATAAAGTCTAGATCGTTAGGTACTCGCTTCTAGAAGAGGTTAGTTAAGATACTATAGGCTAATAGATTCCCTATAGAGACGCCCGACTAGAGATTAAGGAACTAAGAAGTCTAGAAGATATTCTATATCCTAGTCGTATCCCCTACCCCGTACTTCTTAATATAATCGTCGAACCGAAACGACTTTAGGTCCGTATCTCTCTTCTTATTATATACCGGAGGGTTAGTAGGCCTAGGAGGCGAGTTATTAGTACTATTAGTTATCTCAACTTCCTAGGTTTCGGCGATTTCTAGACCTAGCGTAGTAGCAGCGCCGCTATTAGTAGCCGGTAAGGTACTAGACGAAACGCTAGGCGTATCGCTAACTTATCGTTAGGCTCTCTACTAAGTAGTAATAAGGTTCTTAGTCTTAGTAACTATCTCTCGTTACTCCTTTACCTTGTCTATAGCCTTCCGGTTCGGTATACTAGTAGGAGCGGCACTAGGCCTCGAGGGGTTCTTAGTCTATAACCTTGTTATAGTAGGCATCGCGGTAACTTCGTCCGTATTATTACTACTCTCCTCCGTTTAGAGACTATACATATCTACAATTAGCTAGTTGTTCTTGTTATTGCGGCTACTTTAATAGCTATAGTAGGAATAGACCCGTCCTTAGCGCGTTTATTATCTAGGAGTTTCCGGACTCTTTTGCCTTCGCGCTTAGTAATAGCTACGAAGGTACTATTACCTAGAACCTCCTAATAGATAGGCCTATACCTAGCCTCTAGTAGTAGTAGAATAATAGCTAGTTTCGGAGTACGAAGATCCTACTAGTACGGTATCTACTCGCTAGTCTTACTATAGTAGGTCTTACCGTTTTACTTGTTTATAAAGCCTCTATCTATAAGCTCCTTCTATACTAGACAGTCGCTCTACATATAATTAACCCTACTACATATCCAATACTTACTATCTAGGTTAGGATATATCTTTCTTATATCCCTTTAGCTAGCGAAGACGTCTACTATAGGTACGTTAGGATAAATGTCGTCGGTGTCCCTAATAGTATTAGACACTTTCTAAGTCGTACCGAGCTTGTTAGTAGTAGTAACTAATATCTTTAGCTTATTAATACTAAGGGCCCGAAACTTGTCGATAAACTAATTGAACTATTCGTCCTCCTATATAGGTAGAGTAACTACTACTATCTTAATAACCGGTAGAGGCGCTAACTAAGACTTAGGTAAGAACCTTAGACTAGGGATAGTAGGCTTAGAAGCAAGGCGGACTAAATCGATATCCCTCTTTTCCTTACTAATAATAAACTTCCTATAATTAGTAGAACTATTAATGTCTTACTTGATATACTCTAAGATCTTCTTAAAGTCGCGAAAGCTATCCGGATCGTTATTAGTAAGCTTATACCTCCGAAAGATACGCTAAGACATAGGCCCCGGAAGGCCTTTTAGGAGTAGTCGGGTCCGCTAAGAGTTTTCGAGGTCTTCCTTTAGAATAGTATCCGTAGCCTTAACGAACTCCCGAATATACTCCTTTAGGTTATCGTCTTCTATACGCGGTTAGGTATATAGGGTCTTAAGCTACGGGCGACTACCTTTAACCCTATAGCTATCGTTCTTGCGGTACTCGCGTAAGAAGGACTTCTTAAACTTCTCCTAGTTAGCGTCCGATTTGTCGGTCTTGTTAGGATAACCCTCGAGACTCCTAAGTATTGTATATAGCTTAGTATCCGTCGTTCGGGTAAATATACGGATCTTCTCGGTATTAGAACGATCGTTTAGCTTATACTCGATAAGGTTGTCTTTATACCGCTCGATATAGGCTATCGTATTGTATCCTTTAAACTAAGGATTAGAATTACTACCCGGCTCTAGTAGGTATCGCCTATTAATACGAGTAAACTCCTTCTACTACTCTATTATTTGCTACTATAGCGTCTTAAAGGTAGTAAACATAGTACTATTAAAGTCTATGTCTAGGCTAGGTTCTAGTACTCGTTTACTACTCGGCCTAGCTATAGGTATAGGTTCGCCTATCTTGACCGAAGAGCGCCGGATTTGTTCGTTAAGTAGGTTAGGTTTAGGTTCCTCGTTAGAAGGCGTCGATACTCGGCTTAGCCTAATACTAGAACTTATTTAAACGAATATAGTAAGGTAATATAATTAAAGAATTGTTTTTACGCTTTTGTCGTTCTTGTTTCCTTTTGTAAAATAAATAGGGAATACTATTATACTACTATATAGAATAGGCTTTCGTTTTTATATAGGCGGATACTAATAACCTCCCCTAGGGGTTATTAGACTTTCACTCTCCCCTAGCTAGCCTAATTGCTAAGATAGAGCCTAAAAAATATCTAGAAACGGGAGTTGCGATCTTAGGCTAATCTAGTAGTCTTAGAGCTAATAATTTGCCGAATAGTATAGCAAGACTACTAGGCAACTTTGTTCCTACTTCCTTCCGCGGGATGCCTTCTATTAGTTATAGTAGAAGACTAAAGCACTATCGAGCCGGGAGCGAATTAGCGAATTAGAAACTTAGTAATCTCTAGCCTAACCGGGATCCCTTTTCTTTAATAGCCTAATACTTATATATAGGTATAGGTACGGATACCTATCCTACCGTAGACTTTGGCTAGGTCTAAACATGGTCTAGGTAATTAGTCCTCGCTATGCCTCGGGATCGGTTAGTAGAATAAGACTAGTCGACTAGAACAATATCGTATCGAATAGGTAGCACGCTATCGTACGGTACTAGTAGGGTTTTAGAGGGATCCCTAAACCTAAAGCGAGTCCTAGAAAGTAATCGACTATCTAGATCCTAAGCCTTAATAGTTTCTAGGGTTTGTAGCTTTTTAGGGTTAAGGCGATGCCCTTATCTAGGAGGTTACTCTTAGTTGTCGCTTTTGTCGAGACCTCCTAAGACACTTTTCGTAACTAGCGCTATAGGTCGTTTGTCGCCTCTTTTTTGTATATAGTTATCCGTACCCAAGGACTACCTTTAACCTAACCGCCTACTACGATCGAGAAGAGATAGCCCTACCTTCGGCTCTATTAATAAGTAGAACCCAAACCTATACAAACCTAAGGACTAGGTAGTATAGGAAGGGACTATAGGTAGCATAACCCATTAGGCTATAGGAAGCTATACTAGGCGGACTAGCTAGCGTAGTAGCTATAGAGGCCTATAGTAGTAATTAGAGCTCTATAGTAGAGGCACATGAAACGTAACTAGTAATGTGTACTAAACGAAGGTTAATAATGTCTCTCCCTAGTAGGAAGAGGGCTATATGTACTAATCAAGACCCCTACCTAATTAGGTAGACAAGTGTATCCTAGTTGCTAGACAATACTACGCTCGAATAACTATAGCTAACGACGCCCCTAACTTTATTTCTAATAAATTCTATTAACGACGATAAACCTAAGAGTAGAAAAGTATAACAAAAGATATAAAGGAAGATCTTATACGATAGATAGCGCTACTACGCAACTATAGATAAGTATTAAGTAAATTAACTAGAGGTTAGGCTAGAAAAACGGCCGGCTATACGGCCGGCTATAGGTAAGTAGCTAGTACCTTACCTAGACTACGCTCGAATAACTATAGCTAACGACGCCCCTAACTTTATTTCTAATAAATTCAATCGACGACGATAAACCTAAGAGTATAAAAGTATAACAAAAGATACAAAGGAAGATCTTATATAATATATAGCGCTACTACGTAACTATCGATAAGTATTAAGTAAAGTAACTAGAGATTAAGCTAGAAAAACGGTCGGCTATATAGCCGGCTATAGGTAAGTAGCTATTACCTTACCTAGACGATAATAGTACGCTAAAGTAGAAGACTAAATAGGCCTTATAGCTCGTCTATACCTTTAATATAGGAAGTAAGATTTAATTTAAGGATATATAAAGAGTTATCTATAATAAGTTAAAGACTCTCTTCCCTCCCGATAGTCTTAGAATATGCATTCTTGCACGTACTATCTCTTATGTAGGTACTATCGTTTAATGGTCTACTAATCTATCGGTTAGGCTACGGCCGGCTATAGGTAAGCAATTGTTACCTTATCTATACTATACTCGAACAAGTATAGCCTACCGCGCCTCTAGTTTCTTATCTTATAACTTTAGAGCGACTTACGGCGATAGAGCTAAAGATAGTATAGTAGGATTACTAGGTCTATATAGGTATACTAACGGATGTCTTAATATATATAGACCGCGTCTACTATACCGATTACCGCTAGCCTTCTATCTTTACTAAGTCTATAGGGCTCTTTCGCGACTACTAGCGCTACTACGACTACCGGCTATAGGTAAGTAATTGTTACCTTACCTATACTA
>LFZO01000921.1:0-15673 GCA_001578225.1 Pseudocercospora musae
GACCCGGACAAATGGGTTAGGTTCGGTTTTGAACCCGAACCCAACCCGAACTAACCTACTAGGACGTCTAGACTAGCCTAACTAGCTAAAAACGAATAGAAATATATAAAAGAACCTCTAAACCCTTATAGATAATATTTAAAAGGTACTAGACGCTCCCTAGGCCCTATATTTCCTATCCCTCCTCTCCCTCCTCTAGTAGGCCTAGACATAGCTCCTATACTAGCTAAAGGATACTAATACTACTAACATCCTCTAAACCTATATATAGAACCTCTAAACTACTACAAAAATACCTAAACTAGGAATATAGGCATAGGCTACCTCTTAAGGCTAGCTAGCTATACTAAGTATATAGAGAATCCCTCTAGATAGTTATATAATTATAGTAAGAGTCGGTTATAAGGAAGAGTAAGAAAAAATAAAGGATCTTACTAACTAAGAGATACTAAAGAAACTTAAAGACCTAAGGGTAATTACTATTAAGAAACTTAAGAATAGTAACCTAAGGATCTTTATAGTATCTAAATCTACTAAAGATAAGCTAATAAGCGAACTAGGATAGATATAGAAGATACTCCTTAGTACTATAGTAGAGGCTCTAATATACTAGATACTAGTCTATAGCTTTAGGACTATAGGATTTAATCCTAAGGACCTAAGCTATATCTATAAGATGTAAGAAGAGAATAGAAGACTCTATCTAAATCTTAAGATATCCTAGATAGCCTAGCTAAAAAGCCGAAAAGCTATAGAAGGCAAGATATACTACTCTATTATCCTAAATATATAGAGCTTAGCTTAAGTAAGGGAAATTATATAGAAAGGCCTAGTATCCTAAGGTATCCTCCTTACTATAGAGGACTTTAATCCAAAGTAGAGACCTATACAATACCTTAAATATAGACAATTTAGATATATTGCAAAGTACTATAGAGCTAGATAGGTATATAGAAAATACGTAGGACTATATAGAATAGACGAATACTAAGGAATAATAAGGAAATATAGTAACTACTAAGGTACCTATATAGTATAGTTAGTATTATACTAAGTTAAATAAGTAGCTATTACAAAAGCGAGGGCATTTAGAGACTAGGTAATTAAGAGCTAGAGCTACCTAACTTACCTAAAAGACCTAAAGGACCTAGAAGGATAGATAATAATTAGGTCTAAGACAAAAGCTACTAGAAATACGAGCCTAGACCTAGAAACTAAAGATAGGTTAAAAAGACTACTAGGGAGACTAGTAGGTACGAACTCTCCTACCTTAGTAGATAGAGTATAGAATAATAAAATCTCCTCCCTTTTTCCCCTAGTTATAGACTAAGAAGGGTAATTAAGCTAGAGCTAGAGCTAGGAAGCTATAGAAGATATATAGGTAGACTAGAATACCTAAGATAAATAGTAGCTAAGGGAAACTTACTATCCTATAGTATAATACTAACTATAGTATAGACAATATCTAAATCCTATTCCCCTAATACCTAGACCTAAAGGACTACTTAGTAGTAGTAATCTAAGAGCTATAGATTAGTCCCTATAATAGGAACATAGTAGTATACCTAGGATACTATACTATACTCCTAGAAGTAGTATATCTAAGGATTGCTATATATATCTCTAAGGAGATTAGTATACAAATATAGAATATAAAAGAATACTCTAGAGATATAATTATAGTTAGACTCCTTATAGGACCTAAACTACTATAACCCTTCTAGCTATACTAGAGACTATACCTTAGGTATCCTCCTACTAATAGAGGATATAACCTAGAGAAAAGAGGAGGAAGAGACTATCCTACTAGGTAACTTTAACCTATACTATCCTAGGTAGGGAGAGAACAATATCTAGAACTAATATTAGATAGTAGACTACCTTATTACAATTATAGAAAAGGCCTACCTTAAACTACTTCTAGAGCTAGGTATAATTATATAGGAGACTCCTAGGAGCTACTAGACCCTAGACCTAGTATTTAGGACTCTAGGAATCTAACAAAATGTATAGGAATATAAAACAAGGATAGACTTAGAAATAGGATTAGACTATATACTAATCAAAACTATAATCCTATAGGCCTAGACTAGTACTAGAGCCTAGGTATAAAGACTATAATAGAAAAAGATAGACTAAGATAAGATTAGGACTAGGATAAAGAAGGGAATATAAGAAATCTCTAATAGAGAAATAGATATACTACAATAGCTTAATATAATAGCCTAAGAGGTGTAAGAGATACTAACTAAGATAATCTAGGAGGATATCCTAAAGGCTAAACTATCTAAGTATACTAAAATAAACTAGTTAAGGGAGTATAGTAATATAGTACAAAAGACAAGATATCTAAAGAGGAAGTAGAGCTAAGATAGAATAGAAAGGAACCTAGTAGTATACCTAATAGCCTTATAGGCTAAAGGCAAGTAGATTAGGAAAGATAGGGACCTAGGCTAGAGAGATATAGTTAAAGAAATTACTAAGGACCCGGATAAGATCTAGAAACTAGCTAGGTAGGCTAGGAAAGGAATAGGCTAAAGATATCATCTTCTATAATTCCTAGAGATTAGGAATAAGGATAGTATAATATAAAGAGAAAACTAAGGGAAGGTAGAAGTACTAGCCTAATACTTCTTTCTAGAGCTAAGGAAAGCTAACTTAGAAGATATATAAAACGTATCCTATCTAAGCCTATTCTAGATAGAGGAAGAAGCTAGAATAGGAGAACTCTAGAAGATACTTAATAGGCTCCCTAAGGGAAAAGCCCTAGGACTAGACTAAATTATTAACCTAGTACTTAAGGAATATAGATAGGAACTCGGACCCATACTATACAAGTTCTTTATAGTATATCTATAATAAGAATACTACTCTAAACTCTTTAAATACTCTATAATAGTTATCTTAAAGAAACTATAGAAGCTAGACTATACTAAGCTAGGAGTATATAGACCTATAGTACTACTAAATACTATAGTAAAGGTCCTAGAGGCTATTATAGTAGGGAGAATAAGTAAAGAAGTAGAAGAAAGGGATCTCCTCTCCTAATCCTAGATAGGAGCTAGACTAGGAAGATCTACTATATTAGTCCTAGAGCTAATAATAGAACAAGTTTAGATAGTCTAGAAAATAGACCTAATAATAGTAGTATTAATACTATACCTAGATATATTAGGGATATTCGATAATCTATTATACTAGAGACTAATATATAATATTAGGATTAAAGTCTATCTATAATACATTATACAATTTATCTAGATAGTTGTTTAGGATAGGACTATATAACTTAGACTTAGGAAATATATAGATTAGGTAAGGCCCTAAACAACTAGAATACTATAAGGATTAATCCTCTTACTAATCCTATTCCTATTCTTTATATCTATACTCCTCCCTAACCTTAAGGATAGGGGAACTATAGTAATAGGATTCGTAGATAACTCTAATATCTTTATATATAGGAAAAGTATAGAAGGGAACTATAGAAAGCTAGAGATAGTATATAATAAGTATATATAATAGGTAGCTAGATATAGGGCTACCTTTGTACTATAGAAGTACTAACTAATCTACTTTACTAGGAGTAGGAAAAGATACAACCTATAGGCTATAGTTAATATACTAGGGTTTAAGGATAGGCCTACCCTATCCCTCTAACTACTAGGGATATAGGTAGATTCGAAACTATAGTAGGATCTATATATTAAGAAAGTAGTAGAGAAAGGAATATCCTAGATATCCTTACTCTATAGGCTATATAAATCTATATAGGGAGTATTATTCTAAGAGGCAAAGTACCTATATATAGCTATAGTAAGGCCTATAATAACATATAGGGCTAAAGTCTAGATAATACTAGAAGGACTACCTAGATATAGGAAAGGGGCTACCTTAAGGCTAGATAGATCCAAAATTATATACTAAGGCACATTATAGGGATATATAAGAGTATAGTAGAAGGGGTCCTCTAAAGGGGAATACAAATCCTATCCTTTTCTATAGATATATAGAAGATAACAAGATAGTAGTTAGTTAAAATAAATAATAAACCTACTACTAAGTATATCTAGGAGAGATATAAGGAGGTCTAAAGAGAATATAGGAGAAGTAGGAATATAGCCTAGGTATAAGACCTAAAGATAAGATAGAAATAGGTAGTAGAATAGATTAATAGATAGACTAGGGAATATATCTAGTAGAGGGGAATAATACCTAAATTATAGTAGATATACTAGATATAGAATATATAATAGGAAAGCTAAGTTAGGAAAAGATAGATATCCTAATAAGGCTAATAACTCCCTATAGCCTAGTAAGAAGGACTAAAAGGTAAGGAACTATACTAGGAAGAGTTAAGAAAATAGAGTATAATAGTAACCCTAACTAGGACTAAACATATTAGCCTAAATATATACCTAATAAAAAGGAGGGTCCTAAACAAGATACTAGAGTATATATATAGATATAGGGCTTAGATACCTAAGTATATTATATTCTTCTATCTAGAGAGACAAAGGATAAGGAACTAACTCCTCTAAAAGATAGGATTATTATAGTAGGAGATTACCTAGACTAGGAGGAATCTAAATAAAGTAACTAGATAGATAATTAAGGAGGATCTCCTTAAGTAGTTCTCTATTACAAAAGAGGAGCTAGAGAAGGAGGATAAGGAAGATAGGAAGTAGAAATAAGAGCCTAGTAAGAGGAAGGAGCTATAGAGATCCTCTCTATATCCTATAGCCTAAATAGATACAAAAGGTAGGGATAGAATCCTATATAGTAGAAAGGAGGTAAAGAGTTTTATACTAGAGGCTATAGACTAAGGGCTTTTACCTTTAAAGATAGAAAGAGATAGCTACTTATCTAGTAGTTAGAATAGTATAGTAATACGAGAATTTACTACTATATACTAGACTTAGTATATCTTAAGGCTTAGGCGATTCTACTAGATCTAGAATCCTACAAATCTAGATTAATTCCTAATAATAGCTAGTAAAGGAGAGTACCTATATATAGTACTAGCTTCGAACCTAGAGGCAACGATATCGTTAATAGAGCTAAATCTCTCCTATTCTACTAGTATAGCCTAAAGGCTAAGACAAGCGCCTAGGTATAACGGAGTCTAGATTTAAGGTAACTAGCGATTTAGAAAACTATCTAGCTACCTATTAAGCCTAATATAGCTATAACTAGTATAAGAACTAATACCGAATTAATAGGCTAATCTTTCTAGGAAGGGAATCTATACTAGGAATAAGGAACTAGAATAGTAGCCTAGGACTAATTATCCTAAAGAGGAGGGAGGAATAACTAAAGAGAAGGTTTTAAGGAATACTAGGAAAAGGAGGAAATATAAAGGTTAAAGTACTTAGGATATCCTAATACCTATAGTCCCTAGGGGAAGTATAGCCCTAGATCTATCTCCTAGGCCCTAGCTTCCCTAGAGGCAATATAATATTAGTTCTAAGGGCTAGGTATCTAGAATAAACGATTCCTTATACTATATATAAGGTAGTCTATAAAGAATATCTAAGTATAGAGGCTAATATAGAAAATCTAATTTCTAGTACTATAGGTTATATAACTAGATACTAAGTAAGGGTAGGAATAGTACTTAGCTTAGTAGAGAGTTAATATAGAAGTTAACTAGAAAATAGGAGGAAGGATAAGGACCTATATTTATAAAGGAAAGGGAAGAAGGAGAGGAAAGGGATAGGAATACTACCTTATTCCCCAAACTAGAGGCCCTCCTATCTAGCTTAAAAAGCTATAAAGGAATAAGCTAAAGGATACTAAACTAGAGGAAGTAAATATAATCTAGTTAGGATAATAGAGATATAGGAAACCTCTTAATATTGAAAAGATTAGTATAACTAAGGATAGGGCCTAGTACTCCTAATAAGATAAGGAAGAGTAGAGGTTTTTAATACTATACAAAACTAGAATAAGCTTTAAGGAGATTAGGAAGGTAGGATATAGGGCTTTTTCCCTTCTAAGGAATATATAGAGATAGCTACTTATCTAGGAGTTAGAATAGTATAGTAATGTAAGAAGTTATCTATCTAATTCCTAACGATTTAGTCTAACTTACTCTACCTTTAGCTATTCTATTAAAATTCGAAAGGAATTAGATTTAAGAGTCCCTCCTTTAAGGAAGCTATATTCCTAGGCTTCTAGACTAAATAGTATCGCCTATAGCTAAAAATATACTAAGTCTAGTAGTTAATTCGTAGAATAAACCTTTAAGGGGAAACCCTTAGATTTTTTCCTATTTTGAAAAATCTAGGATAACTTAGCCTAATTCGTAAGCTAAGACTTAGCTATCGCTATGAGTCCTTAAGAAGATAAAGTAGAATCTATTCTCGTCTTTACGCCTTCTATATATAGTATAATACGCCTATAATACTAGGGGATACTACGAAAACATACGATTTTCTAAATCTATCGACTCTATACTAGAAATCTAAGCCTTAGATTAGTATTAGACCTAGTCTATTATCTTTCTTGTATATAGAGTCCTTAAATCTAGTCTCTTCTACTACTTAGTATAGATACTTCTCGTAATATACTAGATAAAAGATAGTCTTATCTAAAATCTTTAGAATTCGAATAGCTAAAAGTAGGACAAGTTAGACTAAATCCTTACGAATTTAGCTATATTCCTAGGTTTCTAGGCCTTATAGTATAGACTATAGCTTAATATATACTAAGTATAGTCCATAATGTATTAAATCCTTCCCAAAGGGAGAATCCTTAGAGATTCTTCTATTTAGATAGCTAAAGATAGAGGAAGTTAGACTAAATCCTTACGAATTAAGCTAGATTCCTAGGTTTCTAGGCCTAATAGTATTCCCTATAGCTTAAAATATACTAAGTCTAGTATTTGATTCTTAGAACAAACCTTAAAGGAGGAATCCTTAGATTTTTTACTATTTTAAAAAATCTAGGATAACTTAGCCTAATTCGTAAGCTAAGACTTAGCTATCGCTATTAGTCCTTAAGAAGATAAAGTAGAATCTAGTATACTTAAAGCTATAGGCGATACCGTTAGATCTAGAATCCTAGAAATCTACGTTAATCTCTAAAGATTTAGCCTAACTTATTCTACTTTTAGCTATTTAGATTATTAATAAGGATCTATCCTTTAAGGAATCTTCTAAGTACTATATACTCGATTTGTTATATTTTAATCTATAGGCTATACTATTAGACCTAGAGTTATAGAAATCTAGCTTAATTCCTAAGGATTCTATAAAAGAGATATATAATATATAGTATATAGTACGTAATTAGAACTACTCGAATTACTAAAGGAGAAAGGGAAGAGAGGTATCTAGAGGGAAGATATATACCTATAGACTAAGAAGGGCTAGAATAGCCTATCTTAGCGTATTTCGACTCTAGATAGGCTAACTAGGCCTATAATTATAATATTGCCTTTCCTCCTCTCTAGGCCTATATCCTAGAGGCTAGGAATAGAAAGCTTTACTTATAGTCTATTATTATATATAAAAGGTACTTACTATTATTTAAAAAGCTTACTTAGGTAGTAATAACGCTATCGCTATAGCTACTACGACTATTTCAGCTATCTAAGTCTGCTTAATTTAATCTTCTTTATAATATATATCTACTAGATATAATTTCTAGTATTATCGCTACTACTATCCCTATGCCTAGCGCTAGGGATAGCTAGTAGTCGTCGATCCCTATTAAGGTAACTTAGGCTAACTTAGTATAGTAGTTTCCCTTCTTCTAGTAGTAGTACCTATTTTAGTTATTACTAGCCGCCTTTATATTAATTTAAGTCCCTTTGGACCGTTTCGGCCTAATAGCGACCTATATAAAGTTTAATAGTAATCTATATCTTAATTGTACTAATATTATATAGGGCTATACTAGTAGAAGCTATATTATTCTTCTAGAGGCTATATATCCTTAAATTAATTTATCTAACTATAAGGAGGATCTTACTAACGAGACTAAATACTTCGACTATCTAAAGTATACCTCTTATAGCTTAGGCTACTTCTAAGTAGATTATCCTAGTTCGAGATAGATCGAATAAGGCTAACTAGTATCTAGATTTCTATAGAATATAAGCCTACTATTAAGATAGCTAACGAATTGTACTAGGCGGCCCTAGATAATCTAACTAATAGGAAGAAGACTAGAGAGGCCTACTAAGCTTACGTATCTATATATAAGAAGGTTAAAAAGTACGTATTGTTCTATATAGAGTCGAGTTATACTAACTAGGACTCTATAGGAAGTATCTACGTTTCGAAGATACTAATAATCTCTATACTTATATAGATAAGACTAAGTTTAATATATCTAGTCTATTTCGGTCCTTTTTATCCTAGTTTACCTTAGCTAACTTCCTTTAAGTCCTTAGAAGAACTATAATACTACAATAAGGAAGGAGATAGAGCGTAATCTAGCTACTAGGATATATATAGTTCCTTTCGACCTATTTTAGTTCTAGCTAATCCTATTCGACTAGATCCTAACTAAGAAGTATAAGTATATTAGAAATAGCTACGTTTCGTTCTAAAAGAAGATAAAAGAGCTCGAGAGAGACTAGTAGAAGGTTATAAAGGATCTAAGTATCTACCTTTAGTTATATATAGATTAAGTTAAGGCGTTTTAGCGTAGCCTAGGTCGTATACCTATTAGTAGGGCCTATATAGCTCCTACGTAGCTAGTAAAGGAGATACTAAGTACTAACGATCTATCTAGGAAGTTCGTAATCCCTCGTAAGCTCTTTCGGGACTAGTAGGTCGATAAGGCTTCTTTTAGTACCTAGTAGGGCCTTCCTAGATTAAGACAATCTATTTATTTCCTTAGTATAGATTAAGTCTTAAGTTATTAGTTCTAGCTATCGCTAGTTAGCCTATTTTAGGCTATTTAGGCCCCTTCGAGTAAGGAGTTAGCTAGATATACTTAAATGTATTTAACTAAGGCTAAGTATACTCGAGTTTGCCTATATAACCTCGTTTCGTCCTACTTAGGTCTATCTCTATACCTATTACGTCTCGTTTAGGTACGTGTTTACTAAGTATAAGGATACTAGGCCTATAGTAGGAGAGGAGAATATATTTAGTACTAGAAAGGCTTATATCTATATAGCGTTAATACTCTATAGTAGTATATATCCTATTAACGTAAGGAGTAGGTACTACCTTATACTTACGTTCCTTTAGGATCCCTTCTAGCTCTTTGTCTATCTAGCGAACGCCTTAAGAGCTACCTTACTTAGGTACTCTACTAGTTCCTAGATATTCTCCTCCTCTCTATATCCCTACTAGGATACAAGATATTCCTACTTTTCTTTAGATCTCCTCTCTCTCTAGATAATCCTTTTAATCTTATATATATCTAGGTTAGTTATCTAGACCTTAGGAGGATCCTCCTAGTTCCTCTAGGTTACTTCTAGCTCGAGATAGTCCTCGAGGAGAGATATATAGATAGATAGATTTTATATTACTATACTATTCTAACCTATAGATAAGTAGCTATCTCTAGTATTCTTTAGGAGGGAAAAAGCCCTTTACTCTACCTTCCTAACTTCCTTAAAGCCCCTACCGGTTTTGTATAGCGTTAAAAACCTCTACTTTCTATTATACTATTAGGGATACTAAGCCCTACCCTTATTTGTACTAGTCCTTTAAATATTAAGAGGTTCCCTATATCTCTATCTCCTTAACTAGATTATGTCTATATCCTCTAGTTTAGTATCCTTTGTAGACTTGTTCCTTTATAGCTTTTTGAGCTAGGTAGGAGGGCTATCTAGTTTAGGAAATAGGGTAGTATCCCTATCCCTTTCCTTCCTTTCCTTCCTTCCCTTTAAATACAGGTTATTATCGTTCCTCCTACTTTCTAGTTTACTTCTATATTGGCTCTCTACTAAGCTATAAACTATTCCTACCCTTACTTAGTATCTAGTTATATAACCTATACTACTAAAATTTAGATTTCCTATATTGGTTTCTATACTTAGGTATTCTTTGTAGGCTACCTTATATACGGTATAAGGAGTAGTTTATATTAGATACCTAGCCTTTAGAACTAGTATTTATGTCTCTAGGGTAAAAGCTAGGGCCTAGGAAGCAAATCTAGGGCTATACTCCCTTAGGGGCTATAGGCTATAGGGTATACTAAGTACTTTATCCTCTATATTCCCTTCTCCTTTAAGTAGTTATTAAAACCTCCTCTTTAGTTATTCCTCCCTTCTCTTCGGGATAATTAGTCCTAGGTTACTACGCTAGTTCCTTACCTCTAGGATAGATTCCCTTCCTAGAAAGGTTAGCCTATCGACTCGGTATTAGTTCTTGTACTAGTTATAGTTACGCTAGGCTCGATAGGTAGTCTAGATAGTTTTCTAAATAGCTAGTCGCCTTAGAGCTAGACTCCTTTTACCTAGGCGCCTTGTACTACCTTCCTAGATAGCGCTAGTAGATAGGAGAGATTTAGCTCTATTAACGACGTCGTTGCCTCTAGGTTCGTAGCTAGTACTACGTATAGGTACTCTCCTTCGCTAGCTAGGAGAGATATATAGAATATAGGATATATATTAAAGCCCTTAGGTAACTTAAGATAATAAGCTATATTGTAAATACTTTCTATACTTAGAAGGACTCTATATAATTATAGTCTAGCTTCTTTAACTAGTAGACTATATCGAGGAAGCTTATTTTAAGGTATACCTAGTTACTAAGAGTATAGGTTTTAGGCTTCTATTCTTTATTATACTATCGAGCCTAATATTCCTTCGTCTTCTCTAGTCGAGCCTCTAGACTATCTCGAATACCCTTTATTCTAGCTATAAGTACCTTAGCTTAGGACGCTTTTTCCTCTATCTAGAGCATTTCGGACTATCTAGTATAGAGTAGATCCTAGACGTTATATATCTAGAAGGGTATTACTCCTATTACTATATACTAACTATCGTTATATATAAACTCGACTAGGCTTAGGAGATATACCTAGTTATCCTACTCGAAGTTATAGTAAATACGTAGATACTACTCTATAGTCTAGTTCTAGTACTTGGGTTAGCTATCTATCTAGGGATAGTAGATAGTACTAAGGCCCCTATAGATCCCTATATAGTAGTAGAGGCTACTCTAGAACTTAGAGGTAAGGATTAGCTCCCGATTATATATAATAGATTATAGGATACTATATAGATAGATAACCTTCCTTAAGAAGATATCTACTAGTCCTTTAGCTATAATCTCCTCCTAATATAGGATATAATAGGCTATCTTAGAGTACCTATCTACTATAATAACGATACTATTATAGGTCTAACCTAGGATAATACTTAGAGATAGATCTATAACGAAGTCGAGAGTTAGATCTTCCTATAGTACCTTAGAGGATTTCTTAGTATATAGTATACTATAGAACGAATACCTCTATAGCTTTACTTAGGCGTATACCCTATAGCTACGCGTATAATCCTTAATATAGTACCTAACTTTAGGGTAGTAGTATCCTCTCTATACTAGCTATAGGTTTCTTACGAATCTAAAGTACTTCGATATAGGATCGTCGTAGTAGAGCTAGAGGATTTCTAGGCGAAGTAGGTCTACTAGTATATATATCGTATCCTAGTAGAAGAGGAATCCTTAGGATTACTTCTATTATACTAGCTATAGCTATTATAACTCGTCTCTACTCTAAAGAGCTATCTTAACCTTAATCGCCTTAGTATTAGTCCCTAGTACTACCTAAATAGTATTTGTAAGGCTATTCTATACCTCTCTAACCTTAGCTACCCTAGCGAGGTAGACGAAGGATTTGCTATATCCTTCTAGTCCTCGTTATACTAAGGCGATCCTTATTAATCTATCTTAGGACTCCCTATCTATAAGTTATCTCTATAACCTCTTAAGGGGAGTATATAAGTCCTCCTTGTTTAGCTAGTAACTAGAGTAGTTAATATCTATATAGTTAGGGTATCTACTATCCCTATTAGCTATCCTATTTTCCCTTCCTAGATAGTACGAGATATAGAAGTCGAATATAGTAAGCTACAAAGTCTAGCGAACTTGCTACCTTATAAGCTCCTTAGTTATTATAAACTTTTTAAGATTATTATAGTCTATAATAACCTCTACTTAATACTATACGTCCTCTAAGTAGTAATACTAGTACTTAAAGTATTCGACTATTCCTAGTATCTCGCTATTATAGATATCGTAGTTCCTTTCTATACTATTTATCTTTTATAAGAAGAAGGTAACTAGGAACTAGTACGTCTTATCCTTATACTTATACTATTGTATTATAAAACCTAATATAGCGTAGATCGAGATATCTATTTCGATCCTAATTAGCTAGAATAGATTAAAGTACTTTAGTACTAAGACTATATAGAATACCTCCTTAAGCTAATTAAATACTAATTTAGCTTCTATACTTAAGAAGAGCTACTACGACTCCTCTTTATATTACTTTCGCCTACCTTTAGCTATATTAGGCCCTCGTTCTATTAACCGATTTAGTAGAGCTACTATTTAGAAGAAGTATCTAATAAAATACTAATAGTAGTTAGCGAACCTAATAAAGATATATATATTCCTTATATTCCTTAGCTTAGGATACTCCCTTACTATTATAATCCTTTCTAGCTCTATTTTAATCCTATTTAGAGTAATTATATAGCTAAGCAATCCAATCTAGTTCCTACTAAACTTATATTTACTAAGCTTCGTATATAGCTTATAGTATTAGAGTCTCTTAAGAATAGTAGTAATATACTAGATATATTCCTCTAGGTTCTAGGAGTATATTAGGATATTATCTAGATAGATAACGTAGATCGTATCTACTAAGTCTAACAAGGTACTAAGGATATAGCTCTAGAATACTACTAGGGCGTTTTAAGTCTAAATAGTATTATAATATACTCTAAGTATCTATATCTCGTTTAGAAAGTAGTCTTCTACTCGTTTCCTTACTTAATATAGATCCTATAGTAGGTATCTCGAATCTTAAGCTTCGTAAAGATCCGAGCCTTAGTAAGACGATCTAGCGACTTCTATATAAGGAATAAGGAATATCGATTCTTTACTATAATAGCGTTTGAATCCTAGTAGTTAACGTATAGTTAGAGCCTACTATCTTTCTTCTTAGTAAAGAGGATACTAGTATCTACTAGGGACTTTAATAGGTAGATCTAGTCCTTCTCGAGGTATTCGTTAAGGTATTTCCTTAGGACTACTAATTTAGTCTCTAAGAGGTTATATAATAGATTATAAGGAGGAGTCTTATCCTCTACTAGGTCGATAGATAGCTTATATAGGCTATAATTAGGAAGTAGGAACGCGTCTCCCTTCTCGAATATTCTATAGAGATATTTATACTCTAGTAGGAGGCTAATCGGGTCGTCTTGGTCTATATTAACTATTAATATTACGAAGAGACGCGTATCCTTATCTAATATAGTCTTTAAGAAGTTAGAAGGGCCCGATATAGCGTAGATATACTATTTACGAGTTCCCTTTCTCTTCTAAATAGCTATCTTAGCTATAAAGTTAATCGAAGGATTCTACTATTCTAACTAGGATATGCCTAGTACAATATCGAAGCTATAGATCCTTCTAATAGCGAAATTGTCTACGTAGCCTTACTACTAACTACTTATATCTAATACTTCGTAGAATATATAGTATTTATTACTTATAGCTAGTAACTAGCTATTAAAGATCTTATACTACTTAGCGTCTATATTACTTAGAATAAGGCTAGCCTCCTTAGCTATTATACTATCTAAGATATTAGCCTAAGAGTCGTAATCGATAGGCCCTTAAAGTATATAGGAGTTCTTATCCTATTATAGCTTAACGTCTAGTTAGATTAACTAAAACTAGTCCTAGTTAATCTATCTTAGTCTACTAGGCTCTATACTCCTTCTCTATTCCTTAGTATAAATAATCTAGTCTACTATAGCTAGAAGGACTACTAGGTAGGTTTGTCTTTTCCTAATTCTAGATTATAGATAGGGCATTAGGGCCTCTTATAGCCTATCTTACTATAGTACTAGTACTAGGGAACTTGTTAGTCCTTCTCGGACCTATTATAGGCGTTCTAGTATCTCTATAGAAAGCTTCGACCTTTTCGTCCTTAGTCATAGTCTCTAGAGTCTCTAGGTAGCTTATCTAATACTAAGCTAGTAGTACTATTATCTAGGTTAGAGTAACTACGCTTCTTATTACTCTAGTATTTATCCCTATAGGACCTATAGTCGATCTCTAGTAAGTAGTAGTAGGCGTTCGCTACCTCTTCTACTTTAATTAGGATCTAAAAGTACTATTAGCCTACCTCGATATAGTATCGGATCCTCTTATCTATAGCTATAACGAAGTAATATATTATATAGTCCTAACAATCCTCTTCGACCTTATCCTACTAGATCTTTATATAGTAGTAGTAAATTCTTGTATTGCTATACTATTCTAACTACTAGACAAGTAGCTATTCCTATCTATTCTTGTAGGTAAAAGCCCTCGGCCTATAGCCTCTAGTATAAAGCCCTTTCTCTCCTTCCTACTTTATAGGATTCCATCCCTACCTTTATTGTCTATTTAGGCTATAGGATATATAGAGGATCTCTACGGCTCCTTCCTCTTACTAGGCTCCTATTCCTACTTCCTACCTTTATCCTCCTCCTTTTCTAGCTCCTCCTTTGCAAGGGAGAACTATTCTAGGAGACCCTCTCTAATTATCTACCTAGTTACTTTATTTAGGCCTCTTTTTGTCTAGGTAAGCTCCTACTATAATAACCCTATCCTCTAGATAAGTTGGTTTCTTGTCCTCTATCTCTCTAGGTAGAATAGTATAATATACTTAGGTATCTAGGCCCTATATCTACATATATATTCTAGTATCTTGCCTAGAACCCTCCTCCTTGTTAAGTATACATTTAGGCTAATATGTTTAGTCCTAATTAGGGTTACTATTATACTTTACTTCCTTAACTATCCTTAGTATATTTCCTTGCCTTTTGGCCCTTCCTACTAGGCTATAGGGAGTTGTTAGCCCTATTAAGATGCCTACCTCTTCCTAACTTAGCTTTCCTATCGTATTTCCTATCTCTAGTATATCTACTAATACTTAGGCATTATTCCCCCCTATTAAATATATTCCCTAGTCTATCTCTTAATCTATTCTACTAGCTATCTCTACCTTATCTTTAGGTCTTGTGCCTAGGCTATGCCTCTATTCCTTCTACATTCCCCTTAGACCTTTTTGTACCTCTCCTAGATATACTTAGTAATAGGTTTATCCTCTATCTTAACTACTTGTTACCTTATAATCTCCTATATATATAGAGAGATAGGTAGGATTTGTGTTTCCCTTTAGAGGACCCCCTCTACTATACTCTTATATACTTCTATAATATGCCTTAGTACCTAGTTTTAGACCTTTTCTAGCCCTAGGGTAGTCCCTTTTCTATGTCTAGATAGTCCTTCTAGTATTATCTAGACTTTAGCTCCGTACATTATAGTAGATCTTACTACCGTAGTATATAGGTATTTTGCCTTCTAGAATAATACTCCCTATATAGATTTGTATAGCCTTTAGAGTAAAGATATCTAGGATATACCTTTCTCTACTACTTTCTTAATATATAGGCCCTACTATAGTTTCGAATCTA
>LFZO01000922.1:0-15640 GCA_001578225.1 Pseudocercospora musae
GCGATAGCGTTATCGCTACCTAAGTAAGCTTTTCGAATAATAGTAAGGTTTACTTTATATATAATAATAGACCGTAAGTAAAGTTTTCTATTTCTAGCCTCTAGGACGTAGGCCTATAGAGGGGGGGGGGCAATGTCACGATTACGGCCTAGTCGGCCTATTTACGGGCCTAGTCGGCCTATCTAGAGTCGAAATAGGCCAAGAAGGGCCGGGGCGGCCCGTCTTGGCCTATAGGTATATATCTTCTCTCTAGATACCTCTCTTCCCTTTCTTCTTTAGTAATTCGAGTAGTTCTAATCGAGTACTATATACTACGCATTATATACCTCCTTTATATAAGGTACCTAGAATACTACTATATCTAGTATACGTACAAGTAAAGGGCAAGAAGCTTATCTTACGTAGACTAAGAAGGCATAACGTATTAATTCTCACTCTATACGGACATATTACTACTAATCTAATAGAGCTAGATTTAGCCTACAATAGCGACAAGTACCTATTTCATGTATATAACCTAAATACTAGCCTTTACTTTATATAGAAAATTACTAATAGAGATGAGTTAACCCTACTTAGCTACTAGAATTAGCTAGCAACCTTTGCAAGAAGCATTAGTAGAGACATTATCTATCTATTATTAGACAATGAGAAGTTAGTTAAAGGCCTTCGATTTAGGACATATCTACGCAATAACTATACTACTTAGAGACTAATAGTACTATATACGTCCGAGTAGGACCCTATAGAGCGAGTAGGTCGTACAATTATTAAGGTTACAAGAGTACTTATAATACATGCTAGGTTTCTATATAACCTATAGCTAGAGGTAGTATATATAGTAGCCTTCCTTATTAATAGATTACTAAGGGTACGATTAACTAACCCTTCAATGCGCATACTATACGAAATCGCTACTAGACATAAGCCTAATATAGTACACATCTATTAGTTTAGGGTACAAGCTTACCTACTAATCTATAGTACTAAGACTAATAATAAGCCTTCTAAGAAGCGTAAGCGGAAGGATATCCTACTAAGAAGCATAAAGGTAGCCTTACGTACGCACATCGGATACCTATATAGATATAAAGGACACTCGATCTACCGGATCTAGGTACCTTTACGTAAGATAGTAATCCGTACGAGAGACGTTGTATTTGATAAGTCTAAGTTCTATAGCGGGTATAACATTGATCTTAGTGTTAATCTAACTAATATAGAGCTAGTAGAATATAGTAATCTCGAAGAAGTACAAGTACCTACCTCTATATACCAATTCGATAAGCTTTAAGAAGTACATAATACCCCTCTAGATTTTATACGATTTAGAGCTAAGGGGGTAGATATACTAATAGGACCTAGTTAACTACTAATAGTTAACACTATAAGGCTAGTAGGAAGTCTTATATTAGAAGGACTACTAAATGAAACACTACTATTACCTATAGAGCTATAGCTCGTAAGGGTAAACAATAGGCCATAGCTAGATCTTACTAGAATAAGAATACCGGAGCCTAAACCATCTAATTACTAGCTACTATTTAGAGAAAACCCGATATACTAGTAACTAATCTTTCCGGTTAACCCGATTAGTATACTAACACCTCTTAATAATGTAATTAATAGACTAGTTTAACTAGGAGCCGAGAACGATACTAGTAGTCATTATGAACCTACTAATCTAGTAGACGTACTAGGACGTGTAGATAATATAGATATGAACCTACTACGAGTAGAGCTTGCTAAGTCGGCAATACTAATTAAAGAAGTAGATGTTTATCGTTACTTACTAAATATAGGGGAACCGCATTTCAATGTTATAGGACTAAACAAGCGATAGCGGTTAGTAGCGATCTACTAACATAGGTAGCTCGTAGAGTACCTTCTATTATTTAATAGCTTGTGTATAGTAGCTAAGCATAAAGTACGACTAGTAGCGCTAACAAATATAGTACTATTAGTAGCGCCGATAGCGGATGCCGTACTATTACTTCTATATACCGCCGATAATCCGATCCTTACTCCGAAAATATTAGACCTTCTAACTAAGCCTTATAACTAGCGTTAAGTAATAAAGAGTAAGTATAAGGATTATTAGATATACGTAGTAAGAGTTGAGTTCAATAAGGCACTAGATATAGGTACATTTAAGTAGGTAGACATAGACACATTAGTAAGCAAGCCTAACCTACTACCTCTTACCTAGGTATTCAAGTACAAAGGTAACGTAGATAGGCGACTAGTCAAGTTTAAGGCACGAGTCTATGCAAGAGGCGACCTATAGAAGAATACTTACTTAGATACCTACGCATCGACGCTTACTATACGAGTATTTAGAGCACTAATGTCAATCGTAGCAAACTTTGACCTAGAAGCTAAGCAGATAGATGTTATCAACGTATTTCTCAATGCTACCTTGCCTTATACCCTATATCTCAAACCCCCTAATAGGTTTAAGCGTAAGGGGAAGGTACTTAGGCTAATATAGGCACTCTACGGACTATAGGAGTTACTATAGTTATAGTATAACTACTTTACTACTACTCTAGAGAAAATTAGCATACTTCTAGTAGACAATATAGACTACCTATACATAGATGTAGACAAGTACGTATTTATCTTCTTCTATATAGATAATATTATACTACTATACTATTATTAATATAAGCAAAAAGCAATAAACATTAAGTAACAACTAATGGAAGAATATAAGCTTAATAACCTTAGAAAGCTCTCCTAGTTTCTCGGCATAGAGGTTAAGCGTAAAAGAGGTACTAAGTAGCTTTAGCTATTATAGAAGGCCTATGTTAAGAAGATAGGTTAGCGCTATAGCATTAATAGTAGTACTAGAAGAAGAACTAAGGTACTACTCCTAACTAGATATAAGCCTTATAAGAAGCTAGCTAATAGTTAAGTGTACCTGAATTTAGCCTCAATCCTAGCTTATTAAAGCCGTATTGGATTACTAAATTTCGTAGTAGTATAGACAAGACCTAATATTGCTAAGGCAGTGTTACTACTGTTAAAAGCCCTATAGAATCTACGGAAGTGTAACATTGTAGCCGCTAAATAGTGTATCAAATACCTCCTATAGACTAGGGATCTCTATTTAGAATATAATAACAATGGACTAGTAGTTACTACTTATTCAAGCCATTAGCTTTATGAGTTTTACGGTGCTTCTAATGCATCCTATAGTAACTATAGAGGCACTAGGCAATTATTAGAAGGCTAGATGTTTAGCCTATTTAATAGACTAGTCGACTAGAAGGTAGTACGATAGTCTATAGTAACCAAGTTAACTATAGAAGTAGAGCTACTTATAGTATTACACGTAGGATTAGAGATAATCTAGTAGAAGCGATTCTTTACTAGTATTAGTCTTATACTAGATTAGATGCCTACCCTATACTATAATAACATATAGACTATCCGTATTGTTAAGGCTAATACTAGCAAGCTAGACACTAAGCTTAGGCATATAGATATATACTAATACTAGCTTCGATAGGAATACGAAGTAGGCCGCATTCAATACGAATACCTAGCAATATAGGACATGCCCGTAGACGGAATGACTAAGATGCACGGCCCTTAGAACTAATAGAGGTTCATTTAGCAACTTAGGCTAAGTAGACTACTACCTACTTAATTACTAAACTAAGTCGATTGAGCCCTATTCTAGCAAATAGCGCTAGAAGAAGTAACTAACACGATAACGAGGGCTAATTAGAGCGTACGTTACTTTCCGCTCTTAACCTTACCTACTACTACCTAGTACAATAGACCCCTACTACTACCTACTTAATGTAGGGCAACCTCACTATCGCCTATATTATTACTTTACAACTTACTTTAGCTAATTAAAGAAGCTCGTAGCGGTTAATAGTAATATTTATAATAGTATAGTAGTTATAATTAGAGGTAGTATCTCTAGTTATACTATAGATCCTAACTAAGTAAAGATCTATATACTAAAGTACATTTACCTAATCCTTTACCTATCTAACTTAGATACTACCTAAAGCGGACCTACTAATAACTAATAGTGTAATATAAAAGGCCTTAGTTTAGAATTGAACCCGATACTATAGATCCTATTAGTTAGATTAGTAACATATGTTATTCAAGCTTTAACTATAATAAGAAGGTAATAGTATTCTAGAAATGGAAGCGATACATGAAAGTATACATGTAGTCTAGATTGTGTAACGATATCTACTAGGGTACTCGGGATATAAAACAAGACTCTCTCTTTGTATAGTTTAAACTATCTTTTTGCTATTTTAGTAGAAGATGGTATAGTAGGAGGAAAAGATAGATTTCTTTTGTTTTTTTATATAATAAGATGTACTAACTACCTTGCCCAAATAGGAAGGATCCTATTTAGAAAAGGTAAGGGGGTGTGTTATACATAGCCGAGGTCTACCTAGTTACATGACTTCTTAGCATATATAGAATTTTCTTAGCTATATCTTAATAGTATTAGATAGAGAGATAGAACTAAGGAATACATAGTTTAAGCGCTCGACAATATAGTATTACATAAGTAATCCACTACGCTAAGCGTAATACGCCGTCGTAAACAATCTATAGCCTTAGCCAAGTAGAAACTTTATTCCGAAACACTTTCCTTAGCCAAAGATCGTAGGCGTAATTATCGCCGTAATGCACGAATAGAATAGTCTTAGATGCATAGACTGTAGTAGTACGCTATTTCCCTTCGGGGGCTTTACTAAAGGTAGTCTAAGGGAGTATCGGGCGGTTTAGTAAATACAAGGTAGCTTCGTTCTATAATAATATTCTATTAGAACGACCTAGCCGAGAATTCTAAAACAATTAGGAAAAATACTCTAATATATAACGAGCTTTATACTAGTCTCGGATTTTTTATATCCTAAAGGGCTATAGAGATATTTGTTAATAAACTATAATATAAACTATCCTAAAATTTTCTTAAAAGAATAGTTTTTTTAAATACTCTAGACTATAAATAGCTTAAATAGCTTAGTAGTAAAATCTAGAAAATTTATAGAATATACTTTAAGATATCGTAAAGAATATAATATTTTTAGATTTTAAATATCTAGTAGGATAGTTAAGGTATTAAAAAGAAAAGATCTTATATAGACTATATATAAAAAATCTAGCTTTTTAATAAGAGAATTCCTACTTCTTAAAGAAAGTATATTATATTTCAATACGTTTATATATTTTAATTCTAGAAATTAGCGATTTAAGAAATAGAAAAAGCGAAAAAAGTTATACTTTTAAAGTCTAAATAAAGGAACATATTCTTAAGTATCTACTATCGAAAGGAAATTTTTTATATATATAGCTTAGTAGATTCTATAATATACAAAAATAGGCATAAAGCTAAGTTGTATCTACTAGAACTACTAGATACTTCCTTCTTATATAGCTTTCTTCTAGAAAAGGTCTAAGCGTTCTCTAAAACTATAATTTATAAGGACCTCGATAAGGTAAGGTCTCTTACTAAGTCCTAAGTGTACTAAGTAGTATACGCTAGGAGTATACGCTAGACGTACGTAACTTATATAGCCTTTTTAACCCGGCGCGCTATATAATCCTTTTAGGAGGTACTTATTAGTTCTACTACCTACTAAGTTATCGGTTAGGTAGATATTCTATACGTTACTATATACCTAGTCCTTAATAGTTCTAATAAGTCTATCCCTATAGTAGCCTATAGAATACTATACGATAAGCATAAGCGAACCGACTACGTTAGGTAGTAATACTATAGCGCCTACGGACGACGATCGCCT
The DNA here is from genome assembly GCA_001578225.1 of Pseudocercospora musae. Classification (NCBI taxonomy): domain Eukaryota; kingdom Fungi; phylum Ascomycota; class Dothideomycetes; order Mycosphaerellales; family Mycosphaerellaceae; genus Pseudocercospora; species Pseudocercospora musae. The sequence goes on from LFZO01000922.1 coordinate 5,793, forward strand.
CTAGGAGGATAAAGAACGTTAGACGACCTTTAGCGAGTAGTAGGCTACGTTAAACGAGCGAATTACGTACTCGAGAGCTAAGTAGAAGCTACTTAAATAAGAAGTCTAAGCCTAGGAGCTAGAGCGTAAAAATACTAGGCTACGTATATAGCGTAACGTAGGATTAGCGCTAGTAGATACTTAGCGTAGTATAAGCGTCGAGCGGTCTAATTGCCTAGTATCGCTAGAATCCGACTAGGATACTAGTAATTCTAAGAATAGGTCTATAGAGAGTATCTATAGGACCCTATCCTCTTAGCTTAGTCTTAGTATTATACTATTATATAGATATAGCGAGGCGCCTATACTAAGCGTAATAGACGTAGTTACGAATATTATAATAGGCAAGCCTAGACTAAAGGAGCTAAAACCCTTTAGGGATAATACTATTAAAGAGGCAAGGAGATTCCTAAGGGAACTAGCCTTAATCCTTACTTTATTAGGAAATACGTATTATACTAACTATAGCTAGACGCTATATAGGGTTATATACCTTATAGGCGATATATATAAGAAGTAGTATAACAACTACGATCTCGAAGACCTAGGTACTCATATCTATAAAGATTTCAAGGATTTCTACGTTAACTACGTAGGAGATCCTATAAATCGTATACTAGACGTAACCCTCGAGTATAAGGTAGTACGTTAGTATAAGAACTAGACGGTTTAGAACTTTGCCCTCGAACTCGTAGTACTAGAGGATTAGCTAAGCGACTATACTAAGGCGTAGTATATACGCTACCTACTCGCAAAGTTATAGCCTATACTACGTAGTACTATTATTAAGTACTATACTATTCTAGAGCTAAGGTAGGAACTAGTATAGCTCGCGGCTCGTATCGAGACGCTAGATAGACTATCTAGCAAGAACCGGGAGTAAGATAACGAGGACTATAGTAGTTTAAAGAAGAAGCGTCGCCTTAATAACTATAGTAGTAGTAAGGAGTAGGGCGGACGCGATAAGAAAGTAGACAAGAAGCCTACGTAGACTAAAGACTCGAAGCCTAGTTAGGACCTATCTTTAGTTAAATACTATAGATATAGGAAGAAGGGCTATTATAAGCCTAACTACCTAAACAAGTACCTATAGAAGGATAGCGACTCGTAGGCTATATATAAGGTCGAGGTAGCTAATAAGGGAAAAGGTAAAGTACTAGCTAAGAGCTAAGGATAAGTACTATAGCTAATTCTAGTAGCTCTATAGTATATATACCGTCGTAACGCGTAGGTAGCGCAATAGTAGCGTAGGGTAGAGACGTATACGTCGAGTGCCTACTAGACGATATAGTAGATATTAACGTTATCTTACGCGAGTTTGTCCTCCGATACTAGCCCTAGTAGATTGCTAATACTACCCTACCTAGTACCGATAGTTTCTAGAGAGAATACGGATACTATTACGGAGTATATATACTAAGCCTACGTATTATAGACTCGTTAGGTTAGGAATACGTAATAACCGGTACCTTTTACGCCTTCGAAATGCCTAACCTAGATCTTATACTAGGTAGGCCTTAGCGAAGGGACTAGTAGATAATCGTAGATAGCGTAACGGATACGTAGACCTACGGTACTAATAGCGAGGTAAGACCTATTATAGTAAGCGAGCTATAGTAGTTCTTTAAAGAAATACGTAACGCGACGTATATATATATAGTAAGTATATACGACGCTAGTATAGCGGCTAATAACCCTAATCTACTAGAAGAGTTTAAGGACTTTATAGATATCTTTACTATAATACCGGAGGCTCGACGCTAGCTATACGCTAATATAGAGTACTCGATCGACCTAGTCGATAGGAGGAAGCCTCCCTATCGTCCCCTATATTATTAGTCGAAGCGGGAGCTCTAGGTCCTTCGAGAATACCTTATTAAGGTAGTAGAGAATAGATAGATTAAGCCTAGCGTAAGCGAGGCGGATACGCCTATCTTGTTCGTACTAAAGAAAGACGAGAGTCTTTAGTTATATATTAACTATAGGGATTTTAATAAGATTACTATTAAGAATCGCTATCCCCTACCTCTTATTAGCGAGATAATAGACTAGCTTAAGGATACGGAATAGTATATATCCTTAGACCTTATCGACATATACTATCGTATTCGTATTAAGCGAGGTAATAAGTAGAAGACTACGTTTCGTATACGCTATAGATACTACGAGTATCTAGTAATACTATTTAGGCTTACTAATGTATCTATAACCTTTTAGGGTTATATTAACTAAGCCTTAGTAGGCCTAGTTAATATTTGCTATATAGTCTATCTAGATAATATCCTAGTATATAGTAAGAATAAAGAGTACTATATACGTAACGTACGTATAGTACTTAAGAGGCTTAGGTAGTTCGGCTTATACGCTAATCGTAAGAAGTACTTATTCTAGAAGAAAAAGGTAGAGTTCCTAGGATTCATTATTAGTACTAAAGGTATATCGATAGATAGGAGTAGGGTAGACGTAATTACCGAGTAGCTACGTCCTTCTATCCTTACTAAAGTCTAGTCCTTCCTTAGGTTCTATAATTTCTATCGTAGGTTTATACCTAACTACTCCTAGATTATTATACCTCTAATAGCCCTCTCTAAGGGAGTAAAGAACGGCCGAAAGCCGGATCTAATCTAGTAGGGCATAAGCGAGGAGTAAGTATTTAAGAGCCTAAAGGATATATTCTATTTAGTATCGCTACTTAGGCACTTTAACCCTACGTAGCCCCTATATCTCGAAACCGATATATCTACGTTCGTATTAGCTAGTATTATCTTATAGTAGGTAGAGGATAGTAACTAGTACCCTATCGCTTTCTAGTCGAGAAAGATAATACCTATAGAGACTAACTACGAGACCTATAACTAGGAGCTACTAGTAGTAGTCGAGTCCTTTAAGTACTAGAGACTATACTTCGATAGCTTTAAGTATATAGTACGCGTACTCGTCGACTACGCGAACCTAAAGGGATTTACGATAATAAAGTAGTTAGTAGGTAGATAGGCAAGGTAGGCAACCTTCCTAGCCTCGTTCGATTTTACTATCAAATACTAAGAAGGGAAAAGGAACCCTATAGATACTCTTTCGAGGAGAAGCGACTACGAAGGCGAGACGTAGGTAATAAGCAATCTATTACTAACGCTATAAGCTAAACTCTTAGTCTAGTTAGACCTTTCTAGAGAGGTAGAGCCTATCGCAAAGCGTACTTCTATAATGTAGATAGTATATCTCGATATAAGGAATAGCGAAGACGTATACGAAGTATAGCGGCTTTATATACTACCTAGCTAGAGTCGTAGCTATAGTAGTTAAGGATAATAGACTCTACTACTAGGTACTAGACCTACTACTTAGTTTTATATATACCCTATAGTAGCTAGAGCCTATAGTAAAGGAGCTATACGAGGCTACTAAAGAGATCGGTACCTTTAAGGAGTATTCTATTAGAGAGGATATCCTCTTCTAAGGCGAGGCGATCTATATACCTAAGGACCTTGCGTTAAGAACGTAGGTAATGTATATATACTACGATAATCCCCTTATAGGACATTTCGGCTAAGCTAAGATAGTATAAGGACCTCGATAAGGTAAGGTCTCTTACTAAGCCCTAAGTATACTAAGCGGCGCGCGCTAGGGGCGTACGATAAACGTACGTAACTCGTATAGCCTTTTTAACTTAGCGCGCTACGTAATCCTTTTAGGAGGTACTTGTTAGTTCTACTACCTACTATATTATCGGTTAGGCGGGTATTCTATACGTTACTATATACCTAGCCCCTAATAGTTCTAATAAGTTTACTCCTATAGCGGCCTATAGAATATCGTACGATAAGCGTAAGCGAGCCGACTACGTTAGGTAGTAATACCGTAGCGCCTACGGACAACGATCGCCCCTAAGGGGATAAAGAACGTTAGACGACCTTTAGCGAGTAGTAGGCTACGTTAAACGAGCGAATCGTACGCTTAAAAGCCGAGTAGAAGCTACTTAAACAAGAAGTCTAAGCCTAGGAGCTAGAGCGTAAAAATACTAGGCTATATATATAGCGTAACGTAGGATTAGCGCTAGTAGGTACTTAGCGTAGTATAAGCGTCGAGCGGTCTAATCGCTAAGTATCGCTAGAGTCCGACCGGGATAACGATAATTCTAAGAATAGGTCTATAGAGAGTATCTATAGGACCCTACCCTCTTGGCTTAGTCTTAGTATTATACTATCGCAAAGATATAGCGAGGCGCCTATACTAAGCGTAGTAAATACGGATATAGATATTACGATAGGTAAGCCTAGACTAAAGGAGCTAAAACCCTTTAGGGGTAATACTATTAAGGAGGCAAGGAGGTTCCTAGCCTTAATCTTTGCTTTATTAGGAAATGCGTATTATACTAACTATAGTAAGACGCTATATAGGGTTATATACCTCGTAGGCAATACGTATAAGAAGTAGTATAATAACTACGATCTCGAAGACCTAGGTACTTATACCTATAAGGATTTTAAGGATTTCTACGTTAACTACGTAGGGGATCCTATAAATCGTATACTAGACGTAACCCTCGAGTATAAGGTAGCGTATTAGTATAAGAACTAGACGGTTTAGAACTTTGCTCTCGAACTCGTAGTACTAGAGGATTAGCTAAGCGACTATACTAAGGCGTAGTATATACGCTACCTACTCGCAAAGTCATAGCCTATACTACGTAGTACTATTATTAAGTACTATACTATTCTAGAGCTAAGGTAGGAACTAGTATAGCTCGCGGCTCGTATCGAGACGCTAGATAGACTATCTAGTAAGAAACGGGAGTAAGATAACGAGGACTATAGTAGTTTAAAGAAGAAGCGTCGCCTTAATAACTATAGTAGTAGTAAGGAGTAGGGCGGATGCGATAAGAAAGTAGGCGAGAAGCCTATACGGACTAAAGACTCGAAGCCTAGTCGGGACCTATCTTTAGTTAAATACTACGGATATAAGAGGAAGGGCTATTACAAGCCCGACTATCCTAATAAGTATCTATAGAAGGATAGCGACTTGTAGGCTATACGCAAGGTCGCGGTAGCTAACGAGGGAAAAGGCAAAGTATCTACTAAGAGTTAAGGGTAAATGCTATAGCTAATTCTAGTAGCTCTATAGTATATATACTATCGCAACGCGTACGCGGCGTAATAGTAGCGTAGGGTAGAGACGTGCGTATCGAATGCCTACTAGATAATGTAGTAGATATTAATATTGTCTTACGCGAGTTTGTCCTCTAATACTAGCCTTAGTAGATTACTAATACTACCCTACCTAGTACCGATAGCTTCTAGAAGAAACGTAGGTACTATTACGGAGCATATACGCTAAGCCTATATATTATAGACTTATCGGGTTAGGAACGCGTAACTACTAGTATCTTTTACGCCTTCGAAATACCTAACCTAGATCTTATACTAGGTAGGCCTTAGCGGAGGGACTAGCGGGTAATCGTAGATAGCGTAACGGATATGTAGACCTACGGTACTAGTAGCGAGGTAAGACCTATCGTAGTAAGCGAGCTATAGTAGTTCTTTAAAGAAATACGCGACGCGATATATGTATATATAGTAAGTATACGTAACGCTAGCGTAGCGGCTAATAACCCTAATCTACTAGAGGAGTTTAAGGACTTTATAGATATCTTTACTATAATACCGGAGGCTCGACGCTAGCTATACGCTAACGTAGAGTACTCGATCGACCTAGTCGATAGGAAGAAGCCTCCCTATCGCCCCCTATATTATTAGTCGGAGCGGGAGCTCTAGGTCCTTTAGGAATACCTTGTTAAGGTAGTAGAGAATAGGTAGATTAGGCCTAGCGTAAGCGAGGCGGGTACGCCTATCTTGTTCGTACTAAAGAAAGATAGGAGTCTTTAGTTATATATCGACTATAGGGATCTTAATAAGATTACTATTAAAAATCGCTACCCCCTACCTCTTATTAGCGAGATAATAGATAGGCTTAAGGATACGGAATAGTATATATCCTTAGACCTTATCGACGTATATTATCGTATTCGTATTAAGCGAGGCGATAAGTAGAAGACTACGTTTCGTACGCGCTATAGATACTACAAGTACCTAGTAATACTATTTAGGCTTACTAACGTACCTATAACCTTTTAGGGTTATATTAACCGAGCCTTAGTAGGCCTAGTTAATATCTACTATATAGTCTACCTAGATAATATCCTAGTATATAGCGAGAATAAAGGATACTACGTACGTAACGTACGCGTAGTACTTAAGAGGCTTAGGCGGTTCGGCTTATACGCTAACTATAAGAAGTACTTATTCTAGAAGAAATAGGTAGAGTTCCTAGGATTTATTGTTAGTACCGAAGGCGTATCGATAGATAGGAGTAGGGTAGACGTAATTACCGAGTAGCTACGTCCTTCTATCCTTATCGAAGTCTAGTCCTTCCTCGGGTTCTACAATTTCTACTATAGGTTTATACCTAACTACTCTCGGATTATTATACCTCTAATAGCCCTCTCTAAGGGAGCTAAGAATAGCCGAAAGCCGGGTCTAATCCTATAGGGCGTAAGCGAGGAGTAAGCGTTTAGGAGCCTAAAGGATATATTCTATTTAGTATCGCTACTTAGGTACTTTAATCCTATATAGCCCCTATACCTCGAAACCGATATATCTACGTTCGTATTAGCTAGAATCCTCTCGTAGTAAGCGGAGGATAGTAACTAGTACCCTATCGCTTTCTAGTTAAGAAAGATAATACCTATAGGAACTAACTACGAGATCTATAACTAGGAGCTACTAGTAGTAGTCGAGTCCTTTAAGTACTAGAAACTATACTTCGATAGCTCGTAGTATATAGTACGTATACTCGTAGATTATGCGAGCCTAAAGGGATTTACGATAATAAAGTAGTTAGTAGATAGGTAAGTAAGGTAGGCAACCTTCCTAGCCCCGTTCGATTTCACTATCGAATACTAAGTAGGGAAAAGGAACCCTATAGACGCTCCTTTAAGGAGAAGTAACTACGAAGGCGAGATATAGGCAATAAGTAACCTATTACTAACGCTATAAGCTAAACTCTTAGTCTAGTTAGACCTTTCGGGAGAGGTAGAGCCTATTATAAAGCGTACTTCTATAATATATATCTCGATATAAGGAGTAGCGAAGACGTATACGAAGCGTAGTAGCTTTATATACTACCTAGCTAGAGTCGCGGCTATAGTAGTTAAGGATAATAGATCCTACTACTAGGTACTAGACCTACTACTTAGTTTTATACGTACCCTATAGTAGCTAGAGCCTATAGTAAAGGAGCTATACGAGGCTACTAAAGAGACTAGTACCTTCGAGGAGTATTCTATTAGAGAGGACATCCTCTTCTAAGGCAAGGCGATCTATATATCTAAAGACCTCGCGTTAAGAACGTAGGTAATGCGTATATACTACGATAATCCCCTTATAGGACATTTTGGCTAAGCTAAGACGATAGAGCTAATACGTAGGAAATATACCTAGTCGGGGTTAGCTTAGGGGATTTCGGAGTATATCTCTACCTACGCGATATACTAGAGGTTAAAGGCGAGGCGCCATCGCCTATATAGCGAGTTAGCTACGCTACTAATGCCTACTAGACCTTAGTAAGAGCTAATAATAGACTTTATTACCGATCTACCGCTAAGCAAGCTTAGTACCTACGTCTATACTACGATACTCGTAATAGTCGACCGCTATATAAAGATAAGCCTCTTTATGCCTACTACAAAGAAGTACATAGTAGTAGAGCTAGTAGATATCTTTTAAAGAGAAGTAGTTAGAAGGTTTAGAGTCCTAGCTAGAATAGTTAGTAATAGAGGATCTCTATTTACTAGTTAGTTTTAGAGCGACTTTTACTACGAGACGTATATAAAGCATAAGCTTAGTATAGCGTTCTATCCGTAGACTAACGAGTAGACTAAACGTACTAACTAGACGCTAGAATAGTACCTAAGATGTTATTGCTCTAATAACTAGGTAGACTAGGCGTCTTAGCTCTCGTAGGTAGAGTTTACGTACAATAATAGCGTATACCCTACGCTACGCATAAGCCCCTTCTATATACTATATAGATATAATCTAGATATTGCTTCTATATTATTGCCTATAGCTCGGGACGAGCTATCTAAAGGAAGGATACTAGCGGCGATCGATACTATAGAAAGTAGACGTCCTAGTAGATTGGGTATAACCCGAGAAATTGGGTCCGGGTTCGGTTTCTTGGCGGGAACCGGACGATTGGTTTGGGTTCGGGTTCTAGGACCTACACTAATTTCGGGTTAGAACCCGGACTTTTTCCGGGTTCTACAAGCGTTACTTAAAAGACTAGCTACACTACCGGCTACATAAAGGAAGCTTTACTTTTATACTACTTAGTACTCGTCCTATAGTATCTACGTATCGCCTAGGTCGCTATTACCGTAGAAACCTCGGGTAGGTTACGTTATCAATTTCTAAGCTATATTGCCAATTCTTACCTCGCGAAAACTTCGATATTAATATCCTATAACGACTACGCAAGATGGCTCGCGATAAGCGTATAGCTTAACCTACTATCCGTAGTAGTACTTAGCAACTACATCAAGGCGACTACGAGCTTGGTAACCGTATCTACGACGAGGATAATGAACCTAATGATCGCGTACCGAGCCTAAAGCGTCGCAAGACAAAAGAGGCGTATTCTACGTATAGGAAGACTATAGTAGACGCAAAGCGAGTCTTACAAATATCTAAGACTAAACAAGCCTTAAGAAAGAAGAAAAGAGCTAAGCAAACTATATTCCGACGATGGCTAGAGAAGTAGAAGGAGAGACCTAAGTAGGATAAAGCTACATTTTAGTAGAAAAGCAAGGCCGAACAAGAAGAGAAGCTATCTAGTCTAAGACTAGTCTTCTTATAGTAGAGGAATAGAGGGTTAGTATCGCTATAGCCGGCCGTATAGCCGGCCTTATTAAATTTATTGTTAATCGAATGCTAACATAATCTAGGAAAGAGATTGAGGTAAAGGACAAAGAGGGTCTATACGATGAATATGCGGTAGTAGATATTTTAACTAGCGCAAGCTTGAAAGAGATAGTACTCGACGATTACCTAATAGAATAGTACGAATAGAGCGACTCTAACATGAAAGATCTACCTACGGATTCTAAGAACTAGGACTTTATTAATCCGACTTAGCCTCTTACTCTAAGTCATAAAGCTAAGATGCAAGAGGTAGCTAAGGAGCTTTACCGCCTAAAATTTCTCGATGTCGAGTTTCGCGTAGTATATATATATTAGTATAAGGCCATTCATTCGATATAGAGAAAGCTATAGGCAATTAAGGAGTTTGAGAGGGGTGTATAGACTAAGGTCTAGATTAGAAAGCTATTAAAAGTAGTAGGAAACAGTAGAGTTTAGGTATATCCTTTGTAGCCGGCTATATAGCCGGCTATGTAGCCGGCTATGTAGCCGGCTAAAAAGTTAGGTCTTGCTAACAATTCTATAGAAAGCTTTAAGTTAGGGACGCTTCCCTATACCGCACGAAATATATACCTACGCTAAGCGCGCCGTTATTCGAAACATTAATATATAGGACAAAACCTTTCCGCTATACTTTAGAAGTACGCCTCGCTTAAATTTGCTAGGCTACTAGCCTTAGAACTATGATCTCCGCCGCTACTACTTTAAGGATATAGTACGCCTAGGACGTAGTAGAGCAAAAGCTCTATACTATTGCTTCGATATCGAGAGGAAGTAGCTCGAGGAGACGAGTAGGTACTATGAGATACTAGCTAAGCTAGGCTATAAGGGAAT
>LFZO01000923.1:0-15611 GCA_001578225.1 Pseudocercospora musae
AAAAGTGCCTACTTAGAGGAGTTCAAACTCTACTAAGCGGGCAAATACTAGATCTAGGAATTGAACCTAGTAGATTGGATACGCTATGCTAATCTAGAAGCCATTGCATCTAATTAGCTAATTGAAGTTCTTATTAGATTATATTGGTTAGAATTAGGATTTGTAGACTAACTAGTCTAAGTAGGAGTGTTGGAATATACAGTCTAGTTAGTAACCTAGCAAGGGATGCTAAGGCAGACTAGATCACATAATGACTATTATGTAACTAATCCAAGCTAACACCTTTTAGGTTTAGCTCTAACCTATAGATAATAACAATACACTTGCTATTCCTACTTTGGCCCCTACTATTCCTTGTAGCTTCTATTGCAGCTTATGATCCATTTATACCTGTCGGCCCTCCTTAGCTCGACAATTTTTAAACTTATATTTTTTCTTTCTATAAATCTAAATAGAGAGATAGCTATTTACTCTATAAAGAAATAGACTAGTAATATAAGAGTAATAAGAATAATATATAGTACTTTATAAGTCTTATATATAAAATAGATATCTCTATATTTACTACTAGAGATTCTTGTAGTATTCTAAATAGTAGGCTAATATAGTTAAAACTTAGAAGAGTAAAGTAGAATACTCTAGTCTTATTAATTTAATATACTTTATAAGCTATTTATAATTTTATATAACGAAAGGTACTAGTAAGTACTTACGTTCGAAATCGAGGAAGTAGCTCGGCGTCTCAAACACGTAGGAGGATGGTCCATGCGTTTTTGCCAAGAGTATCACGCCATCCACGTGACCGCGTCCTTCGCCTCTTCTGGACCGTACATAACTTTCCATGCGCAAGCCATAGGACGCCTCTAAGTCAAGACTGGACAATCATTTCGCTGCTGGCAGAGCTCCCTGCTCAGGATTTCCTGTACTTCTTTTCGCGATGCAGAACTCCCTTCACCCTCCCTTGATGCCCTCACTGGGCTATCATGGGTCACTCCATACACTCGCCCCGATTCATACATCGCTCACTCGTCCTGTTAGTATGTCTGTCCTTGTTCGTAGTTCTGCGTTGCTTCTGGACATATGAGGCGAGGACGAGTACAATCTCATCTGCGAGCAACTTGCTCTTTCGACAACAGGATGGCCCAAAGTCGAGATTCACAAATTACCTATGGCCCGGACACTCATTGATGAATGCCACTTTCGTCTCACTCGTTCGGAACGGCGAGCTTGAGGGCATGTTAGATAGTATACACGATGTTGAGACACGCTTCAACCACAACTATCACTACGATTGGGTCTTCCTAAACGATGATACATTCACAGAGGAGTTCAAGATTGCGACCACAGCTGCAACTTCCGGACGCGTGAGCTACGGTAAGATCAATCACGAACAATGGAGCTATCCTGCTGGCCTCAATATGTCTCTCGTGGAGCAAAGCAAATATGATATGGGACTGAGAGAAGACATACCGTATGGCAACAGCTCATCGTATCGACACATGTGCAGGTACCAGTCCGGCTTCTTTTATCGTCATCCGCTTGTGCTGGAGTACGAATGGTATTGGAGAGTGGAGCCAGGGATTGAGATCCTTTGTGATATACCATATGACCCCTTCGCATACATGGCAGAGCATGGAAAGAAGTACGCCTTCGTGATTTCAATCAACGAGATCAGCGATACCGTTCGCAGCCTTTGGAGTCATGTCAGGACGTTTATGGAAGAATTCCCGCAACACATTAGCAAGGACAATCACATGGCCTTTTTGTCCGAAGATGGAGGTATGTAAGGCTGATGAATGACCATGAGCAGAGCTGTTTCCTCTAGCAGCATACTTGTCAGATTATTTCCTTTTGAGGCATCTGCTGATCATTCTACTATTGAACAGGCATCACTTTCAACCACTGCCACTTCTGGGATAACTTCGAAATCGCCAGCCTAGAGTGGTACCGCGGCGAAGCCTACAATGACTTCTTCTCGTATCTCGACCAGTCCGGTGGCTTTTTCTACGAGCGCTGGGGCGACGCGAGCATACACTCGATTGCCGCATCTTTGATGTTGGATAAGGGCGAAATACACTTCTTTGACGATATTGGCTATCATCATTATCCCACGAAGAGCTGTCCGAGAAGCGCGCACAAGCAGAAGCGACTGAATTGCCGCTGCAACGAACAGGACAACACCGAGTGGTACCCTTCCTGTGAGCCCACGGACCTGATAATCCAGCGGAACAAGCATGCTGATGGGACTGATGATAGGTGCGAAGCGATTCTTCGATGTGACGGGTATTGAGTATCCGGAAGGCTCCGACCGCAATGTTCCCAAAGAGGCAGGCCTTGTACGTTGAATCTCCCGAAGCCTAGAGATTTCAGCCAGCTCCAACAATCTAGCGAGCGTGCCGATTCTTTCGCCTCCTGGTTTGAACGACGAAGAAATCTATGAGTATCTATATCCCTTGATTGACCTGACCCAGATCCAAGGTTTGAATAACGCAGATTGTGACCAGTGTCTGCGAAACGCTATGCTCTTCGGCCTCCGAGCGGGACACGCGTCTTCGTGGAGCGAAGACAAGCTGGTTCGACTGCGAGACCTAGGACATCCGTATTTCCGACAAGTGGGAACGACAATAGCGATAAAGTCATCAGCACACGCTGGAACGATGTGAAAGGGCCGTCGAAGGAGTTGAGGAATGATATTACCTCTAGGCGGACATTTTGGAACATCCGAATGGGAAGCGAGATAAAGATTGGACAAGATTTGCAGACTCGTGAAACTGCTTCCACCATCAAAGTTGCTGTTCCTGTTCATCTACAAACACCACTTGCTTGGACGCATACAAAAATGACAGCTTGTCTCCCTCTAACCATACACCGGCTTCTGAGAGTAACCCGGGAACTGCTTCAACTGAGCCTCATCAATAGCCTTAAGTTGCGGGCATCCAAGAGGAGCAATCAAGCTTCCAATCGCATCCGTCAATTGGGTCAGCGCACCAAGAACAGCATCTGGCTTGGCCTGACTAGCAAGTTGGTACACGAAGCAACCCAAGTTGTTACCCTGAGCCAGAGATGCACCGTTGAACAACCCCCCGGTAAGGTTGGTGAGATCAACACCAGTGAAAGAGTTGGTGGTTCCAGTGTTACCTCCGATGTTGAGGAACTTGGGGTGGAGAGCAGCAGCGTTGAGAACGTCTGCGAGGAAGTAGTCAACCTCGTATGGGTAAGCCTTGGCGCGACGGTACCAGTTATCTGGGATACGTTCCGTTCCCTGCACAGCGTTGTAGTTTCCGTTTGTGCCTTCGACACCGAACCAGGATTGCATGGTAGAGTAGCTCAGCAGGCCAGTCGGGTCAGCTTCGGAGTGATTTGCCATGAAACGGAAAATAAAAGTGTAAGCAGCGGGTTGGACAAGAACTCCTGAGAAAGGTCCGTTGAAGAAGTACTTGTTAGAGGCGATTTGCTCGTCGAAACGTTTTGAGCGGAATGCGGTCAATGAGTTGATTGTGACCGAGTCGGGGGAGTTGTTGATCAGGTCTTGGAATTGGGAGGTTACGGTTTTGTAGTTGTTGCCTGCTTGGTAGAGATCTGGGCGGGTTGGGGAGGCGTCGCCTTCGTATTCTGCGCAGTGAGTGTGAGAGGATGGAGGTGGCTCTGGTGGGTGGAATGCTTACTATTGTGCGAACCGATGAGACCGTTTCCGAGTGGTCCTGTCACGCCTCCTTGGGCGATGGTTGGGGTTCCTCCCATGCTCCATGCCGTGAGATCGCCGTCGATAGCGGCACCGAGAACAGCCAAGAAGCCGGAAAGGATGGGACCCATACCGACCACGGTCTCGGTGGCATCGATGTACTGTTGGATTGTAGCATAACCGGAGTGTGGCAAAAAGCCGTGGTTGGCGAAAGCGTTCAAACCTGGGAAAGCATCGTTAGCAAAGACGTTTGGACTGCATTCATTGATATAAGATGCAGCATACCTGGACACGGTCCTCGAAGATCACCTGGACCTGGAGCCACGTACTCGTGACCGCTTCCCTTCGACACATCAATGTACTGGTCTGCAGCATTGAACGTGTTGGTTGGCTCGAAAATTGCAGTCGCAGCATCAGCACCAGCCTGACGAGCATCGAGCTCGCCATTTCGTCGTCTCTGGATGAGATTGTTGATCTCCAGGGCGCGGGCGGCCATCTCTGGATCTCTGGCCACCCTCTCCAACATGGCAGCTGGGAATGCATTGGCCAAGGGTGCGGCCGCAGCCAAGAGGACTTGAGAGGTGGTGAACTTCATGGTGATCGAGTTGACGAGTTGACTCGGAGTTCTCTGGAAAGGCTGCTCAATCCAAAATATGATTGATGATGGGGCATGGGTCGCGTATTTATTATCCTCCTCATTCACCTCTCCATTTCGTTGCCCATCTGTGCTTTGTTGCTTCGTATCGTTCTTGGTACAGTCCGCTCCGCGCTAAGGACACCAGAGTTGAGCCGCATGCAGGATGTGTCGGCGGAGCCAAGTGCGCCTGAGCCTGGCGGAGAGTATCTGGGTACACCAAGAACGACCAGTCTTTCCGATTCTGGCAAGTCGAGATGTTTAGTGGTGCTGATCGACAGTGGGGACGTCAGATCGGGCTGGTCGATCAGATGTCTTGGAAGGCTGCCTTCCAATCGAGTGAAGTGTATTAATCTGGGCCTCGGGGTTCCCCAACGTCAGCGTTTGTCTTATGGGTTTAGTGTTGTTCGTCGATAGGTGCTCTCGTACAGCTGGATTGCAGCGGAGCTTTTCTGTGCTTGCGACCATGAGCCGTAGCACACACCCTGATTGCATGGCTGGCATGCTTGTTTTGCGCATGCCATCTGATGACAGACTACTGCTTCTATCTTGCAAACGTACAGCAGGTGGTTCGCGCGTATGTGGCTTGTCCATTCGCTGCATTATTGATGATCAGCACCCAAGTCTTACACGACCTGGCCAAGCATTTCCCTGGCACTGTTGCAGAAGGCGACGTTGACTACAAAACTCTGCTACTTCCTCGGTGACCGCAAGAATTGGCGAACACTGCATGGGACGGCGTGGCAGGGCTGCCATGTGATGAACCAAGTGCGGTGCTATCATCTCTGGCGTGCTGAATTGCCAGCCTATCCTTCGATATCTTGCTGCTGCGTGCGCATTGACGAGGCCCAGAGCAAGCATCGCGGAGAAGCTTAAAATCAAGCGCAAGATCGTGCTGATGGCGGACCAGGGTTTCACCGTTTTCTGGTGATAATAATTGGATACGAGTCGGCTCTAATTAGTCGCCGCCATCGACGCCACAAACGAAAGACGCCATCTGAGATCGCGATCGCTTTCCAAAGATTGTGCTATGATGGATAGTAGGAGGTCTTTCGACGCAGTAACATTGTTCGTAAGGAAGCGAAGCGTATGCGAGAGCGCGAAATCTATTCGTCTGAATACACTTCCGGCATCCGGTGATCATTATGCTGATCGCAACGGCACTCGTGTCGCAACGACATATCCGTGCCGTGTGTGCAGGAAGGACTTGGCCGCACGACCGCGAGAAGTGTTCATAAGGTTGGAAGTACTCTGGTGATAGCCATGTACCTGCTATCTGCTGAGAGCAGACTCGAGCTTGGGATCAGCCTCATTGATTTGATTCATTGCACTCACTTCATCGATCAACTATTTGTAGTCCGCCCTCCTCTCAGCCAATGTATCAGAGAGCTGATATGGCGGAGGAAGTTACTGCTCCATGCAGTCATTCTGAGTCTGTTTCCCGTCCATTTCTTGATGCTGTAGAACTTTGATCCGAACGCCTCGCTAAAATCATTCAATTGCATGACTGTCGTTCAATCCTATGCAAGCAGCTCAAGTCAAACGCTGATGCTTCTCGACTGTGCCTTTCTGTGCACTCACGACCCGATATCGAGTATGACTGCCCTTAGCATCATCAAGATCAGAACCGGAGACCAGAACAGCATCTTCAGAGGTCGTGCTCTCAGCCTGGCTGCCCTCGTCATTTCTCTCGGGCTTGTGAGTACTAGCTGCGAATTTTCGCTTGTGTTGCTCAATACCGAGAGAGAAGATACTCGATTCTTCACGCGAAGTCTTCATCTCGGGTGGTGGCTTGCTGTTTTCCTTGCTCTCTTCGGTGTCAGCGCTCTTTTTATCTTCCTTGTCCTCGCTGCTTCCAAAGAGGTCGTTCCAAAGGTCGGCGAAGAGACCCTTCGACTCCTTCTTCTCTTCAGTTGCGCCACTGCTTTCGTCGTCATCGTTCGCCTCGCCGGTAATGGCTTCTGAGTAATCCCAGACGTGCTTGACTTCTCCTCGAACCAAAGCAGTGCCCCAGACACTGGTCAAGACAGCTGGCACAAGGTAGAGCAGCGCTGGCTGAGCATGCTGAAAGACTGACATGAAAATCAGAGTCGCCAGCATACCAATGATGTAGCCAATGACCGATGCAGTGAAATAGGGCTTTGGAAAGCTGGCCGAGAGCTGGGCTGGAAGCGATGCACTCTTCACGCCACGAGTCCACAGCTTGTCGCCCCAACGTCCGGTCACTGTGACGTACGGTGCCTTTTCTGTCTCTAATGTGCATACCTGCCCTTCGCACTTCTGCACTTTCTTTTGCTTTCGGAGGTAGAACATATAGAGGTCGAACCTTAGTGCAAGAGCGATCATGAGTCCGGGCAGGACGATATCGCCAAGACCAAGCATGCTGTAGCTACGCTTGGGCGCTTCTCCAGGTGCTGCAGGCGGCGAGTCTGGGCGTGGAAAGACAAGTTTGATTGGCACGTCGAGGCTCTTAGCAACAGTCACCATCAGTGGCGTGAAGAACACAGCCCAGATATCATAGAAGAATAAGCCGCTGAGAATCAGGGTGCCAGTAGCGAAGGTCGTGGGCGACATCAGCTGTAAAGCGGCGTAGGATACTGCAAAGCCTTGCAGGTTGGTTAACCACCAGGGTTTGTCGCCGACGAATGAGTACACAACTGCGGCGACACCCAACATCGCTGAAAGCGCATTATTTTGCGTCATGATGATCTTGAAGTCGAACAAGTTTTTAGCATAGCCCTTGACTTCGAACTTCTCAAATACCAGGTCTCGCAGCCACCATGCCACGTTTGAGGCAAAGCTGGGCAGTGGTAAACGACCGAAGATGCCAGCTAATGGTGAGCTGCGTGACCTGGTGTCATCTGCATCACCTGCGGTCATCACTTCATGCCTATCTGCGCACACTCTCCACAGCTTGCCCTGATCCGCGTAGTAGCTAGGCATGACAACACCTGCTACAGTAGTCAAAGTGTCGTTGATGAGCTTGGCGACACTGAATGTGCCAATCAAGCCGAAATATATGCCAAGCACAGTATTGATCACACCGGCGCCGTATGTCTTGATCAACCAGTACAGGGTTGCCAAAACAAGACCCGCAGTGACTGGGAAAATAATGGCATCGGTAGGTGTCAAGCCTTCCATTTTCTGGACAATCTCTTCCTCATCGTCATCGTCATTTCGGTCTGGCCCACTACATTGCAATGGCTTCGCGGCGGAGCTTGGGCGCGAGAGGGAGGCATGAGCGCCGATGTAGATTGGAAAGAGGGCGGCGACCAAGAGATGTATGTAGACGGGAATCAGAGGTCGGTTCTGTTCGAAGTGGTAGGCGGCGGCCTCCACAAATTTGTCCATCGTGGGAGAAGGGAGGTTTGGAAGTCTTAGGTTGAGTTGTGTAAAAGAACTATCATGCCTTCTGAAAACCTCTTGGGTCTTAATTCTAGCAAACAGAAAAGTTATGTACGTGGCAGAGTTCACGCGCGTAGAGCTCAAGCTGCCATTCTGCAGACGCATCACGCAAGGGTCTGCATGTCTCTCGGCCCGGTCATCCGAGAACTTATCCGGCGGAGCATACAGTACTCTACTGTTAGGGGATCAACTATACATTGACGTCAAGAAAGATCTCCATAACCTATTGGGAACGATCTAATCATAGAATGCCTGAGAAGGCAGGTATGTTCGGGATGAGATCAAACACTTCCGTCACTTTAACCACATCTACAAACGACACGAAGGGTATCTCAAATGCCAGATTTCGCTCATATGCATCATCATATCAACCTGCTCCCACTCTCGAGTTCTGATACCTCTGTCTTGCAGCTGTTGCAATACTCCGCAAAATCCTCGCCAAGCTCACGCTCTACCTCCGTTGTATCTTGCTTCTTACTGCCCTTCTCTAATTTCTCTTGAACTTGACGCATCATGTCATTGACCTTCTGACATTTTTTGTCTTCAGAGCGTACCCACTCTTCCCATTCTGCAAGGATGATATCTCGCTCAACGCGATTGACGACACGGAGAGCGACCATCAGATCGTGTCGATATCGAGCGAGAGAGTCGCGAGAGCGCCTGAGTCGAGCACTGGTGGGATCATGGGATGCTACGACAGACATTGAGGTGGTCAGCTGCTCGCCGAAAGTGCTGCGACATGTCTTGCGCCGTCTATCGACCGCCGAGGTAATCAGTGCCGACATTGTGTCATTTTCAGCTTTCGGAGCTACAAACTCCTCCAGATCACTGAGGTAGACGGCCTTGGCCATCATGGGTTCGGGATTCACGCCTAGCCTTGCCATGTAGCGTGCTGCTTTCCTTTCATGATACCATAGCAGTCCGTCTCTACATCCATGCCAGCTGTTGTACAGCGCAGAGATAATGAAGACGATTACCAGCAAGGTGTGGGATGTGCAGAGATTAATTGTGCCTTTTCCAATGGCGACAATGGCATCAAAGACGACGCTCAATGCGCTGAGAGCACGTACGGCAAGGTCACTTGACACAAGCCGGAAAATGCTGACCGGTCTGGTAGGCACATTGCTCATAGCAGGCACTGCACCATCTGGAACTTGACTGCTGTCGATTTGTGCTGCTTGCGTTTGCTGGCCGATGCTTCCGAAGATCTCAACCGCCTTATTGGTCTTGCTGTGAGTGCCGAGCTTGGCTACTTGATCCATGGCCACATTGGACAAGTCTAGGGCATCAGCTTCGAGAGTATTGTATGCTTGTCTTTCGATCAGGTCTTTGAGATATGACATCGGCGGGGATTTTTGCCAAGTCAGCTTTTGAAACACAGCAAGCTTCGATCGCGATTTTGCCGTGTGCGTAATCACGAACTTGGTGGTCAGTGAGAATGAATCCGAGTACGGTAGCCGCCAAGGGCATTTGTGATTGGTTACGACATAGCACAGATGATCGTTGAAGATGTCAATGGTCTGGCTGTCAGCCAGCGGTGTTGTATGATTTTGACTTGCGAATTTTCGTGTCCAATGCCCTTTCTCCGGTTTGGTCCATGGAGTCGGTACTATCTTGTCGGCCCAGCGATTGCAATAAAGCAGTTGAAAGACCGCGCTCTTGTCGCCAAACATGACATGGAACAGTGCCTTAGCAGAGACAGTAAATTCCCTTGTGATGCTTGGTTGCATGCCTTGAGGTGCATAGACAACAGGCTGTGCCGGAAGCTTGAACTTCTGGATCTCTCGCCCGGTCTTCGGTGTCTCGCCGTAGAGATTGCCATCGATACGTAGACTTGCCTTGATGTTTCTCTCGCGACGGCGTTGCGGCGTGGTCTGGTCAGCGGCAGCTCCTTCCGTGTCGTAAGCGACGTCTTCCCAACTCTCGACACTCGAGCTTCGGCGGAGCTCTTCGGTCTCCATCCTTATCAACGCCTTGATAATCTCCTCCAGTCCGGCCGGCTGCTCCTGGTCGGCGTTGTGGGCCAGATAGTTGAGTCTGCGCTGCAGCAGTTTCAGAGGCTCAAGGAATAGCTTTACTGTTATCCTGCGTGCGTCATCTGGTCGGAGGATGTTCTCCTTCAGGTGCAGGTATAGGAAATCACAATCGCGACCAGGGGCCGCTGTGACCTCGGACAACGATGCAAGACTGACGCTGGTGATGAGGACCAGGCCAAGATGATTGGAGAAGAAATAGATCTCTCGCGCTGTAACATAGACTCTGCCAGGGAATTCCTGCTGTTCGTTCGGATTCCAGGTGGCACGGAAGACTAGAACAACTTTCTCGTCCTTTGCTACAGTTGGGAACAACATCCTGAACTGCGCATCTTGTGCTTTGAGTGGCAACGGATAGAAGCTTGGGTAGTCCTCAGTCGGCATTGACTCTTCCTTGACCGAGGTCAGCATTGCGGCAGGTGACTCCGTCCCGATGCTTTGATTCTTCTTATGTGCTGCAGAAGGCCCAATGTTTGGAGAAAGCGGATTGAGTGATTGTTTGGGCGGCTCATTCATACCGTCCATGATTATGGAGTCGTCCTGAGACACGGACAGGGCGCGCAATGGCGGACTGCTCGGTTGCGAGCTCGACCTCTTGGGTGGTGGAGCGTCTCCAAGTCGATTGACATATCCCCAGTTGCTGCTGCCCCAGAGGTTGGCAAGAATGCCTGAAGGCATGCCAGAACCATCCGAGCGTGCAAGACCGATGCCACGCTCACCACTCACGACCACAGCAGTGTGGCTGAGATTGGTGGGAGCTGGCGGGTTTGCTAGGGTTGATGGCGCAAGAGTGCTGACCGGCATGGATAATTGTCTCTTTGGCCCATCTGTGCCAGGGCCAGGCGTTCCTGGGCCAACAGGGAGGATGTTATGGCTTGCTGATATCAAGCTCGCAATGCCTCCTGCAGGTCCTGGCGAAGAGGTGAGTTGTGGACTCGCAGTGGGTCGCTTGTGCAAGTCCAGCTTGGAGATGATCCGAGCAGCATGATCTCGTGT
Organism: Pseudocercospora musae; assembly: GCA_001578225.1. Classification (NCBI taxonomy): domain Eukaryota; kingdom Fungi; phylum Ascomycota; class Dothideomycetes; order Mycosphaerellales; family Mycosphaerellaceae; genus Pseudocercospora; species Pseudocercospora musae. Next base: position 10,751 of record LFZO01000923.1, read on the forward strand.
ACCTCCCCCAAGACTAGGTTCAGGGTCTGCGTTGAGGCTCATGACACGCCGCGCAGGGTTGACATCGAAGCTGGGACGATTCGCGAGCCCAAGGCCGGTAGGTTCTCGCTCTGGAGGCGCGAGGCCAATCTCCTCGCTGCCCGTAGAGATATGACCGCCTTCGCCAACCTTGGCAGCAAATTCGGGAGCCACAGGAGGACTGATTGCAAATGCTGGGTCAACTCCTGGCGCTGAAGGAGTTGTCTCGGTGCTTGCAGGATCCTCAAGAGCTTTTCGCTTTGCAATTTCGAAGGCACTTATCCATTCTGTGAGTTCTTGTTGAGTTTCCGCTTGCAGAATCACGCTTGTATCTTTGGTCTTCACTTCAAAGCAAAACCTCCTTTCCTCCTGGAAAGCAGGTCGTACACTGCACAGCAAGACGCCTGTTCGCTCACTCTCTTCAACGCCACCAGATCTTGTGCCTTGGATGAGCCAGCCAGAGATTCCATTCTTGACGAAGAACCACCTTCGTGACCAAATTGTCCTCGCGGGCTTGCCAGTAATGGTCTTCAGGAATAACCATCCTTGCTTTTCAGCCTTGCCATCCTTGGACTTGTTCGCTCCCGTTGCGGATGAGGCACCAGTGCCCAGGTAAGGCACGGTGGAAGCGGAATAGTCCTCAAGCTCTCGTGATGGTCGCATCTTGGCCTCAGCACTTTCCTCTATCTGCTTTCTGGCAGTCAGAAGCTCTCGCTTAAACGCTCTTTCCGAATCCTCCATCTCTCTGCTCCAGCCACGAACCCTGTCGATTTCAGTGCTCCATTTCGCGAATGTAGCAGTAGACGAGTCTCGCGCTTGTCTCATCTCCTTCCACTGGTCGGCGAAGATCCTTACCAGAAGCTTGTCTAATGATGCTCGAACCTGAGGAGCCTGCACACAGAAGTCCATGCTCGACCGCAGATACAGCTTTCGTGCTTCATGGAGCTGAAACGCATCCTCTCGCAACGACGAAGCTTCCTTGGTCTTGCTCTGGCCCAGATAGCGTGTTATGACATTGTCAAAGCCCTTCTGTGCATTCTCCATATCTCTTCTCGCATTCTTGAAGCTCCGCAAATCACTGTTCAGCCAGCTCTTGATGGGATCGATCACCACTGTATCGTAGCGTTTCGTGCTGCGAAACGTGGTCTGCCAGAACTCCCTTGCGCCCTCGCCATACCTTCGCATCGCCAGGAGAGTATAGTCATGATCGAGTACTGCCTCACTAATCTGTGCCGGAGGGGTGGACTGGCTGAGGAAGGAGTTGACAGCTGCTTCGAGAGACGCCACTTCCGACACCAATCTCGAAGCCGCTTTGACATATCCGTCCAGCCATCGTTCTACCGCGTCGATGTTGTCTGCGAAGTGGAGAGCCGTTGCTCGGAAGGTGGGCGAATCGAGGGCAGCTTCTTTGAGGCCAACGGGGATCAGGTTCAAAGGTGTTTGCGGCTCGACAGCCTGAACGGTCGTTTGCGGTGGTGCCGGAGCCTGGTTCTCGGCCATGATGAAGTGTCATTCATCTGCTTAATATGATTCCCTCTACGAGCTCAGGGTTGGTTGTCATTTCCATTCTGTAACTGTCACAGAAACTTAGCGTAGCCGGTGGATACGAGAAGTTCATTCCGAACGGGAGATTTACCGTTATACGCTACTAAATTATCCCGTGCGTAGTAGGCCGGTCCGGCACCCCAGCTACCATTCGGCTCTAGTAATATATGTTTATTGGTATAAGCCCGTTTCTAGCTTTTCTAGATATTATTTTTAGCCTTTCTAGATACTATTCTCTAGCTTATTCTTATCTATATTAACTATAGAAACGCTAATACTATTTAACCTTACTAAGTAGAAGAAGTAGCTATTTAAAATACTAGAAACGCTACAATCTAAATTAGCTAAATATAATAGTCTATATTTATAGTTTAGAGACTAGTATAAGTTTAATCTACTAGATAATTAATAGAAGGATAACTATAATATTATAGATCTAATTAGATAGAGTCCTTATATAGTCTTAGAATAATACTAAGACTAGTAAGCTAAGCTATTACTTATATTACTTATAGATATAGATAAGATATCTCTTCTATATTTAGAAGAAAGAGTTCCCTATATTCTAAAAATATATCTAACTTCTAGAATAAGGCGTAAGCGCCTATAGTTATAGGAGATATAAGTATATTCCCTTAGAGATAGTAAAGTAATAGTAGTCCTAAGAAAAGATATAGAAAGGAAGAGATCTAGTCTCTATCCCTAAGCTAGGCTAAAGAATACCTAGGATCTATACTAGGCCCTAAAGGCCTAAAAGACTAGCCTAATTAGCTAAAAGCGAACGGAAATATACAAAAGAACCTCTAAACCCTTATAGACGATATCTAAAAGATACTAGATACTCTCTAGGCTCTAGATTTCCTATTCCTCCTCTTTCTTCTCTAGAGGACTTAGATCTAATTTCTCTACTAGCTTAAAGATACTAATACTATTAGTATCCTCTAAACCTATATATAGATCCTCTAAACCTTCCTAAAGATCCTCGATCTAAGAATATAGATATAGGCTATCTCCTAAGACTAGCTAGCTATACTAAGGCTATAGAGAATCCTCTTAGAAAGTTATATAATTACTATTAGAATAGGCTAGAAGAAAGAGTAAGATAAGATAAAAGGCCTTACTAACTAAGAAATACTATAGGGACTTCAAGACCTAGGGATAATTACTATTAAGAAACTTAAGAGTAGTAATCTAAGGATCTTTATAGTATCTAAGCCTATAAAGTAGAAGCTAGTAAGTAAACTAGGATAGATCTAAAAGATACTCCTTAGTACTATAGTAGAGGCTCTAATATACTAAGTACTAGTTTATAGTTTTAGGACTATAGGATTTAATCCTAAGGACCTAAGCTATATTTATAAAATCTAGTAGAAGAATAGAAGGCTCTATCTAAACCTTAAGGTATTCTAGATAGTATAGCTAAAAAGCCTAAAGGCTAGGGAAGGTAAGATATACTCTTCTATTATCTTAAGTATATAGAGTCCTACTTAAGTAAGAGATATTATATAGAGAGGCTTAGTATCTTAAGGTATCCTCCTTACTATATAGGAGTTTATTCCTAAATAGAGATCTATATAGTACCTTAATTATAGGCAATTTAGTTATATTATAAAGTACTATAGAGCTAAATAGGTATATAGGAAATACGTAGGACTATATAGAACTAATAAGTACTAAGAGACATTAAAGAAATATAGTAACTACTAAGGTACCTATGTAGTATAGTTACTTTTATATAAAGTAAAATAGGTAGCTATTACTAAAGTAAGGGCATTTAGGATCTAGATAACTAAGAGCTAGAGCTATCTAACCTATCTTAAGGACATAGAGGAATAGACAACTATTAGGTCTAAGAGGAAAGCTATTAGAATACTAAGTATAAGCCTAGACTAGGAGACAGAAGATAGATTAAAAAGACTACTAAGGAGACTAGTAGGTATAAACTCTACTATCCTAGTAGATAGATCCTAGAATAATAAAATTTCCTTCCTATTCCTTCTATTCTAAGAATAAGAAAGATAATTATTAATTAAGCTAGAGCCTAAGTAATAAAGATATAGAGGATATATAGATATATTAATGTATCTAAAATAAGTAATATTTAAGGGAAGCTTACTATCCTATAGTATAATATTAACTATAGTATAAACAAGATCTAGATACTATTCCTCTAGTAGCTAGATTCTAAGGTCTACTAGATAGTTATAATCTAGGAACTATAGGTTAGCCCTTTAAGTAGAAATTCTAAAATACGATAATATATCTAGAATATTATACTATAGTCCTAGAAGTAGACTATCTAAGAACTACTATATATATTTCTAGGCTAGCGAAGGAGAGTACCTATACGTAGTACTAGCTACGAACCTAGAGGCAACGATATCGTCGATAGAGCTAAATCTCTCCTACTCTACTAGTATAGCCTAAGGGCTAAGACAAGTACCTAGGCGTAAAGGAGTCTAGCTCTAAGGCGACTAGCGATTTAGAAAACTATCTAGCTACCTATCGAGCCTAGTATAGCTATAACTATTATAAGAACTAATACTAAATCGATAGGCTAATCTTTCTAGAAAGGGAATCTATCCTACTTAGGAATAAGGAACTAGAGTAGTAACCTAGGACTAATTATCCTAAAGAGGAGGGAGGAATAAGTAAAGAGAAGGTTTTAAGGAGTATAAGAAGAAGGAGGAAATATAAAGGTCGAAGTACTTAGAATATCCTAATACCTATAGTCCCTAGGGGAAGTATAGCCCTAGATCTACCTCCTAGGCCCTAGCTTCCCTAAGGATAATACAATATTAGTTCTAAGGACTAGGTATCTAATACAAACTACCCCTTATATTATATATAAGGTACATGTACCCGATCCTTATCCTTATTATTTATTCGCGCTAATAAGAGAAAAAATGGTAGCGAACAATTAGAGACGAAGGGAAAACAGTTAGGAAGGGAGGGAGGACGAATGGAAAGCACTATGCGCTAGGGTAGAGGAGGTACTAAAGGCAGAAGATAGGAAAACTCCTAAGAGGGCATATAAGATAATAATCTTAGAACTCCTTAGAGGACTAAAAGCAATCTACAACTAGGCAAGCTACATGATTACGAAGGTAGCTAATATAGCCGTAGCAAAGATTATAAAGAAACAATAAGAGACAAGCCCAAACTACCGCACCTAGGCAGTAGTAGCTAGTTAGGAGGTACTAAAACCCCTAAGAACAGTAGTCAGAGTCTACATTACGGACCTATAGGAGCAAAAAGAAATCTAAGGACTCTTAGGGAAAGAGATTATAGAAAGAAT
>LFZO01000924.1:0-15550 GCA_001578225.1 Pseudocercospora musae
TACTATATATATATATATATCTACTATAGATATTTACTATATATACGTATCCTAATCTAATATCTATAATAGTAGTAAATATAGTACTAATCTAGATACTACAATTCCTAGTATAGTTTCGGAATTAGGACTTCTAAAGCGCTTACGTAGTCGTTTATAATATAGTATAGATTACGTATCTCGATAACTCGATAACTATAGAGAATATATTTATAAAGCTAATATATAACCTTTAGTAGTCTCTATATAGCGAGACGTCTATTATAGTAGAAGTCTAATAGAGTATATATAGTATAGTAGTATTCTAGATAGCTACTAGTAATATATATAGCTAGGAGGAGTTTCTAGTACTTATCTATAGTTCGCTACTACTATAGATACTTAGCTATATCGTACTTATAGAGAAGGATAGTAGTACTCTAATCCTTAAGATATAGATTGATATAGTTTACCTATTATAGATTACTTTAATAAGGTTACTTAGATTAGGAAGAACGAAAGGAAGGAAGAGAGCTATTAGGCTAGACTATAGCAAATATAAGATAGTAGTTCTAATTCTACTACTACTTTATCCTCTATCTATTCTAAGATAATAACTATAGAATAAATATATCTACTAGAAAATAAAGGACTAATATAGATAAGAAAAGCTTAGATAGGATAAGTAACTTAAGAGTATCTATAGTATTATATATTAGCTATATTATCTAGTATATATAAGTCTCTTTTTTTAAGCTATATTCTAGGCTAATACAACTAAGTTCCCTAGCGGATAGCGAATCTAGATAGGGACTCTTAGACTTTTCTCTACTAGTCTATATAGAAGATAGTTAATAAGGATATCCTAATCGAAAATAGGAGAGATCTAGCAATTATAAGATAAGAACTAGCTTTCTAGAGATCGAGAGTAGACGAAGCCTTAGTAGGTCCTAGTATCCTTTATTAGTTACGATATATAATAGGTAGTAGTTCTTAACTATTTTCTATCTAGCAAAGGTAGAAGGGATCTCTTCTAGGATAGTATATATCTATAGTACTATCGAGAGCTTATATCTCTAGCCTACTAGTAGCCCTTCTATACATAGTATTAAGTAAGCTAGTACAATTCCCTTTATAGATATAGGACTACTTTCTCTAGTAAGTACTACTATTAATGTTTTTATTAAGGGCCGTAACCGAAGCCTTTAATATTAGTAAGCTTATAGAGGCTATCCTCTTTTAGTAATTAGTCTAGGACCTTCTATTAATACTTCTAAGTCGATTTAGAAAGTACTTATACTTCTATCTTAAGAACGAACTAATCTAAATATATATAACGAATCTATAATAGATAGCGAATATATATATATATAAAGATTCCTAGTATAGTTAATCTTTAATCCTTAATTAGACTCTAAATCTACTACTTATAAGATATATTAGGATATAGACTTTTACTTATATAGAAGGCTATAGCTAGTACGCTAATATATAGAAAGCTTAGCTTACTAAGCTACTATAAGATACTTCTAGTTAACGTATATTAATTAGATAACTACTAATAGGGTTTTAGATAACTAGATAAGATCTCGTTCTATAAGGATAATAGTCTATATAAGAGAAGTAAGACTAGAGAGAATCGGATATTAAATTAATAATAGAAGACAATATAAGTATATATCTTTAGGTAATATCTAATAGAGGAGATTAGATAGTGAGAAGTATAGTAGCCTTTCTATCTCGTTCTAACCGAGATCTCTAAAGATATATTATAATAATAACTATAGGATAAATATATTAACTAGATAGTAGATAGTAGATATGGATACTTAAGATAATATCTATCTAATAAAGAGGACTATAATAGAACTAATAAGATCTTAAAGACTACTAAAGAACTAACTATAGTTGTTAATAGTCCTATTAGAGATATAGATATAGTATTTTAGAATAGGCTAGTAGTTATTAAGGAAGACGATAATCTATAAGTCGTTACTAAAGCTATATTGTTCGATTTTTAGAGTTACTTTAACTACTTAGTCCTCTATAGAGATAAGCTAATTCTAGTAACTAATTTACTTTAGATACTTTGTAGTATTATCTTTCCTATAATACTACTAGGGACGAATAGAATTATTATTAATATTGCTATTACTCTCCTTAATAGTAGTATTAAAGTTCTACTAGACGAAGCTTATAGTCTATTATATAGTAGGTTTCGTATTAATTTGCGTTACTATAATTAGGTAACTAGGGTATAATAGCAATCCTAATTAGGACTAAACACATTAGCCTAAATGTATACCTAATAAGGAGAAGAATCCTAGGCAAGATACTAGAGGATATATATAGATATAGATTATAGATACCTAAGTATATTATACTCTTCTATCTAGAGAGATAAAGGATAAGAAACTAACTCCTCTAAAAGATAGGATTATTATAGTAGGAGATTACCTAGACTAGGAGGGGCTTAAATAAAGTAACTAGATAGATAATTAAGGAGGATCTCCTTAAATAGTTCTCCTTTATAAAGGAGGAGCTAGAGAAGGAGGAGGAAGGTAGGAAGTAGGAATAGGAGCCTAGTAAGAGAAAGGAGCTATAGAGATCCTCTCTATGTCCTATAGCCTAAATAGATATAAGAGGTAGGGATAGAATCCTATATAGTAGGAAGGAGGTAAAGGGTTTTATACTAGAGGCTATAGGCTAAGGACTTTTACCTTTAAAGATAGATAGAGATAGCTACTTGTCTAGTAGTTAGAATAGTATAGTAATATAACAATTTACTACTACTACTATAATTAGGTAACTATTACTATCGATATTATTATAATAGACTAATTTAACTATACTTAGCTATTACAATTCTTCTAATTATTATATTCGTATTATTTCCTTAGGATTATTAATCTAAATATCTTCGTAGATAGAGTTTATAGATAGTATATTATTTGTAGTACTAGAATTATAGGTTATTAGATTTAGGAAGACTCGAATATACTAAGTTTAGTGTATTAGATAGAAGATATATAATTACTTTATATTAGTAAGTAGATTATGTAGTAGTATATATTAATAGAAAACAATTAAGAGACTTCTCTTATAGATCTATTCTTATTAATAAATATAACTTATAACTACGAATATATCGTATTGTTACCTATACTTTATACTTCTTTATTATAAGGATAGTTATAAAATACTATCTTGTTTCTCTATAATATCCTCTATAATATCTAGAGTCTAATATAAGCTATTTGTAAACCTATAGTATTAATTAGAGTATAGATTAACACTCTTTCGTTCCTAGTTATAAATATATTATAGAACTATATATTTTCTTCTATAATCCTAAGGATCTTCTATATAGTGCCTAAAAGAACTTAGTTAGAGTCTCGTTATTTATTTTATTTATAGTAATACTAGGCCCTACAACTCCTAGATATAGATATTTATATAGGCTAGATTTCGTACTTTAGCAAATATCTAATATAATATTACGATAATAACTTATTAGTTAGTATTGTTACTATATAATAACTTAGTATAATCTAGCTTAATAGAAGAGATAGAGGAATCCTTCTACTATTATAGGATCTTCTAAATAACTAATATAAGGAAGGTCTCTAGAATACGTTTAAAAGTCGATAGTATAATATATTAGATAGTAAGAGCTATATTATCTAGTATAGGCGAGTTAATTATTATAGACAATATTCTAAGCTAATATAGTTCCCTAGTAATAGCGAGCCTAGATAGGGACTTTTAGACTTTTTTTTTCTACTAGACTATATAGGATACGATTAATAGGAGTATTTCTATAGAAAATAGGAGAGGCCTAGTAGTTATAAGATAAGGACTAGCTTTCTAGAGACTAAGTATAGACGAAGCTTTAGTAGGTTCTAATATCCTTCGTTAGTTATAATATAGGATAGGTAGTAGTTCTTAACTATTTTCTACTTTAGAAAGGTAGAAGATATTTCTTATAAGAGATTATATATATAGTACTATTAAGAGCCTATATCTCTAGTCTTCTAGCTATCCTTATATATACTATATAAGCTTTGTAGCAAGCCTATATATTATCTATATAATTCTCTTAGCAAATATAGGACTATATAAGATTATACTCTCTACTAGTAAGTACTATAGATAGAACTATATATTTAGTATCGAGATCGAAGCTTCGAAGGATAGTTAAGGCTTTAGAGATACTAACGTTATCTAACTATCTATCCTTCCCTCTAGCCTTCTAATACTCCCTAATAAGAGCTATATAACTAACTAGAAAAGGATCGCTATTATTACTCTATATAGTATCAATAATACCTAGTTATAGTAGTTTTATATTCTATCTCTAGAATAGCTAATCTATATAAGATAGGAAGTACTACAAGTAGCTAATTAGGTATAATAGCCTTAGCTTCTTAGTTAGTATAGTATAGCTAACCTTCTAAGTTCGATATCTTTATATACTCTATATATAACTCTAATACTAGTATTAAATGATTAATAATTATAATGTTAGCTTAATAGAAGTAAGCTTAGATCTAATAATATACTATTATTACTACTAGACTTAGATAATAATTAGTAAGTATTTAGTACTAGTAATAGAGTTAAATCCTAAGTACTAAGAAGGACTTAATTTTTTTAGAAGAGTTATATCTTAGTAGATTACGAAATCCCAACTCTACTATCCTAGCCTAATCGAAGCTTCTAACCTTATTAGATATATAGCTAAATACTAAGAATATAGCTCTATCTAAGCTTAGATAAGAGGACCTAGATATAATTAAACTTAAGGATAGGCGAAGCTTTAGTAGGTCCTAGTATCCTTCGTTAGTTATAATATAGGATAGATAGTAGTTCTTAACTATTTTTCGCTTAGGGAAGGAAGAAGATATATCTTAGAAGATAGTACTATTAAGAGCTTATATCTCTAGTCTAGTAGCTATTCTTCTATATACTATATAAGCTTTCTAGTAAACCTATATTTCGTCTATATAATTCTCTTTATAGATATCTTACTACTTCCCTTAGTAAGTCCTCTAGTTAATATTATAGTATATTTTTATAAACCTCCTATAGATACTAATATAGCTATAACTAGAGCCTTTAACGTTAGTAATCTCGTAGAGACTATCCTCTTTTAGTAACTAATCTAGAGTATTCTACTTGCCTAAAGGATAGTAAAGGCCTATAAGGATACTATCGATACTTCTATTCTAATTTAGAGAGTACTCTTTCTCCTATCTAGAAAACGGACCGATTCTATTAAATATAATAAACTTACGATAGATAGCAAATATATAACTATAACGATTCCTAGTATTGTCAATCTTTAATCCTTAATAGAGTATACTAGTATTACTACTAGAAGCTTCTTATTAATATATATTTATTAGTTAGCTATAACTAAGGCCTCGTTCTACTAGAACGAAGATCTATGTAATAGGAATAAGGACTATATAGGATTTAAAGAAGGTTAGATATTTAATTAATAATAGAAGGCAATATAGGCATATATCTATAAGCGATATCTAACGAAGGAGATTATACTATCGATAGCGAGATAGCCTTTAGGTCTCGTCCCTAAGAGATCCCTAAAGACATATTATAATAATAACTATAGGACAAATATATTAGCTAGATAATAGATAGTAGATATAGATACTTAAGATATTATCTATCTAATTTAGAGGCCTATAATATAGCTAATAAGATCTCGAAGATAGGTTAAGAACTAGTAATAGCTATTAATAGTTCTATTAGAGGAATAGATATAGTATTTTATTTCGTACTAGTAGTTGTTAAGAAAGACTACTATCTATAAGTTATTACTAAAGTAGTAGGATTCGATTTCCTTGCCTAGAAGTATTATTAGAAGTACTTTAACTACTTAGTCTTTTATAGAGATAAGGCAATTCTAGTAAGTAACTCGCTTTTTATACTTTATACTATTACCTTTCTTATAATACTACTAGGAATAGATAGGATTATTATTAACGTTATTATTACTCTCCTCGATAGTAGTATTAAACTTCTAATAGACGAAGCTTATAGTTTTTTATATAGTAGATTTCGTACTAATTTCTATTACTATAATAGAATTACTATTCCTATTAATAGTATTATTATAGACTAATTTAATTATACTTAGCTATTATAATTCTTCTAATAATTGTATTTAAATTACTTGTTTAGAACTATTATTCTAAATTTCTTTATAGATAGAGATTATAGATAGTATATTATTTGTAATACTAGGATTAGTATATGTTTACTAGTAGTCGAATATCCGTTTCTAACTCGATATATATAGGAAATCCTTATATAGGTAGAGATCTCTAAATACTCGAGTTTATATAGTAAACGAGTCGAATATTTAATATCTATATATTTGTCTTTTACTATATAGTACTATAGTCTAAATATTGTATAAATTAGCTCCATATATTATGTCTTCTAGTACTAAATAGTACTATATTATATCGATATAATCTATCTCTTTACTTCTAACTCTTCTAATTATTAATATATCGTTATAATAGTAAAGACTCTATATAGACTAGCTACTAAGGTAACTACTTTAGCTAAGAAGAAGGTAATAGGCAAAGGTAAGAAGTATAAGGTTATTAGCTCTTAGTTTCTAAAGATAACTTAATATAAGTCGATATACGTAAAAGCGATACTTATTAGCCTTAAAAGATATAAAGACAAAGGCAAGATAAGTAATAACTAGACATTCGCTACTAGTAACTTCTAAGTACTTACTATAAAGATAAGCCTCTACTATAAGGTATTCTTTAAGTAGGATCTACTTAAGGGCAAATAGCGTAAGCTAAAGAAGGAATATAAGCTATATATAAGGTACTTAAAGTACCTATCTAGTTAGAGTAGTAATTATCTACTAAAGGTAGAAGATAAGGATATTATAAAGATATACTTCGAAGTAAATAAGGATTGTCGAGCTTATAAGTATATAGTACTAGAGTTTACTACTAAACTAGAGGCAATTTATAGAAGAGATATAGTAATAGGTAACTTTGCTTTAAGTAGAAAAAGGCTTATAGTAGACTTAGATAACGAAGGCAATAATAGTAAGGATAATAACGAAGATAAGGACAATGAACCTAGTATAGAAGTTAGCTTAGAAGACGAGATAATAGATAATAACAAAGTAGAGGATAAAGAAGAAGATACTAATCTCGCTAAGTTATTAGAATACGAGAGATAAGCTATCGTTACTACTTACAATATAAAGAAGAATAAAGCAAAGAAGAATAAGGCCAAGGTAGCTTAGAAGGATACTATTACTAGTAAGGACTATAAGTAGATATTAAAGAAGATAATAATGCCTTATTAATAGACCTTGTCGTCTATTGCAAAGTCTCTTACTTATAGCTAAAGATAATAATAGTTTATCGATCTCGAAGATTATAAATCGACTAATAGACTCTAATATCCTTCCTAATATTCCTTTTAATAATAAGATACTTCTTACTACTAAGGTTAGTAACGTTAGTAATCCGATAAAGTATACTAATATTATAGTAGATTAGATAAGAGAGAGTAACAAGATAGTTGCCTTTAAGAAGTACTTCGAGAGTCTCCTTTAGTATATTAAATAGATATAAGAATAATAGGTATAGTAGTAAAGAATGTAAGAAGAATAAGAGATAGAGTAATAGTAAATATACTTGCAATTAATTAGCGATTATCTAGTATAGAATAGTTAGTAGTAAGGTATTGTTATTATATAAAGCTAGGAGAGTTATAGGAGATAAAGTTAAGATAGGCTCGAAATTCTTAATATTGAGTATTAGGTAATCAAAGAGTAGAGATATTATATAAGAGTAGTTAAAGGATTTAGATTAATAGATATTTGTTAGTAATTACTTAGTATTTAATATAGTATATACAATTTCCTATTATATAAATATAATTAGCTAGTAAAGGAGAGTACCTATATATAGTACTAGCTACGAACCTATAGGTAACAATGTCGTTAATAGAGCTAAATCTCTCCTATTCCTAAGAATACGAAAACTAGTACCTAGGCATAAAGGAGTCTAGCTCTAAGGCAACTAGCTATTTAGAAAACTATCTAGCTACCTATCGAGCCTAGTATAGCTACAACTATTATAAGAACTAATACTAAGTCGATAGGCTAACCTTTCTAGGGAGGGAATCTATTCTAAGTACAAGGAACTAGAGTAGTAACCTAGGACTAATTGCCCTAAAGAGAAGAGAGAAATAACTAAAGAAGAGGTTTTAAAGATTACTAGAAGGAGGAGGAAATATAGAGAACAAAGTACTTAGTATATCCTATAGCCTATAGCCCCTAGAGGAGTATAGCCCTAGACTTACCTCCTAGGCCCTAGCTCCTATAGGGATACTAACAACATTAGTTCTAAAGGCTAGGTATCTAATACAAACTACTCCTTATACTATATATAAGGTAGTCTATAAAGAATATCTAAGTATAGAAGCTAATATAGGAAATCCAATTTCTAGTAATATAGGTATATAACTAGATACTAAGTAAGGATAGGGATAGTTCGTAGTTTAATAGAGAGCTAATATAGAAGTTAACTAGAAAGTAGAAGGAATAATAAAGACCTATATTTAAAGGGGAGAAAGGAAGGAGAGGAAAGGAATAGGAATACTATCCTATTCCCTAAACTAGATATCCCTCCTACCTAGCTTAAGAGCTATAAAGGAATAAGTTAAAGAAAAGAATATTAAACTAGAGGAGACAGATATAATCTAGTTAAGATAATAGAGATATAGGGAACCTCTTAATATTTAAAAGACTAGTATAAAGAACAATAGGGCTTAGTATTCCTAATAGTATAATAGAACGTAGAGGTTTAAATACTATATAAAGCTAGTAGGGACTTTAAGGAAGTTAGGAAGATAGAGTAAAGGGCTTTTTCTCTCCTAAGGAACTCTAGAGATAGCTACTTGTCTACATTTAGAATAGTATAGTAATATGAAATCTACTACTACTATATAAATACAATCTTACGACTCTTTACCTCCTATAACTACCCTACTAAGACTATATAAACGTAATGTTAAACACTTCGAGAACCTAGCTATAAGGAGTTAAAGAGATCTCGCTATATCGTTACTATACTAATAGTAGACTAAGTATACGATTCCTTACTAGAAACGCTACTTAGGTCCTCTAATATAGGCTTCTAGGTAACCTACGACCTTTCTAACTACTCCTCCTATAGTCTATATATATCTAAGCTATATAACTTATAATATCTAAGACACTTCTACTATATTCCTTCTACTAATCTCTCTCTAAACTTCTATCCTTAGTGCCTTCTTTATTATTAAGTTATTCTTTATTAGACTTACTATCTATATTATTATTATTATTATTATAGTCAAATACGAGATCCTTATCGTTATTATTAGCTAGGCTAACGAAGAGATATAGCTCCGATTTAAGAGGCTATATACTATAGCAAAGGATAAAGTTATAAAGGACTAAATAGGATATAATAAAGCGAAGTTGTAAGCATAGTAGATACATAGTATTCGCGCTATTCGCTAGTAACTCAAACCACTTCTTAAATACGCTAAAGAGTTACTTAATAACGTTACAAAGCTATATATATTATAGGTTATATAACTCTTCCTTAGTCTCTAGTCTTAGAGCTATAGTAGCCTATTCCTTTAGGTAATACCTTGTTAACTAGTATAGCATTATTAGGTATAGTTTGTTAAAGGAATAGCTAGTATCTATAAGATAATATTAACTATCTAGTATATAAAACCCTTACTTTAAGGCATAGTCGTAAATAGTTGTATCTATAGCTAATCCTTCGTAACTAACTAATACATAGTATAGCTTTATATTAAAGCTATAGGCTACTATAACATTAGTCGATATCTAGTATTTCTAATTGTACTATAAGGACTATTCTTCTTCTAGCAATATTAATAGTATATAACTACTATTAAGGACTTTAAGAGTACTATAGAAGAAGTTAAACTTACTAGGCTCTTTACTAACTAACTTAAAGTTTACTAACTTATCGTAAACCTCGTTATAGTATAGTATCTATATATATTAATCTTATAGCGAATATACTAACTTTAATATCTCCTTTATTACTAAATAGATAGTCTTCGTTAAGTACTAATATATTCTTTATAGTTACTATATAGATATATTATTATATAGGAAGTTATAGAATATTATTATCTTTACTACTATTGATATTCTTCCTTCCTTACTTACTTCTAGATCCTCTACTTCCAACTTCGTAACTAAACTCTTTAGTATAGCCTACTATATACTATTTACTTAGAAATAGTAATCTTCTAGTTCTTCGAGATATTAAAATACCTCCCTTCTACTATGATTTAGCTTAACTAACGTCTATATTATACCTATTAGAATTTACTATCGTTTATACTCGTTTAGCTTAAAGATAGAGATAGTAATTATTAAAGTTACGCTTGCGACAATTAATATAATAATAGCTACTAGGATATCGGTTTCTATCTCGGATATAGTAATAATAGCTAGGACAATATTAAATATACTATAGAGAACGCGTACGCGACCTAGATACTATAGAGTTAACTTAGTATCTTCTATATACTAAAATTAGTAGCGTAATCCCCAATTCCTTAACTTATAAGTAGGAAAGGAAATTCTCGATTCTCTAGATCTATTACCTTCCTATTCGAGTATACTATACTTAGATAATTTCTTATAGTTAAATAGTAAGCATAGATCTAATATTCGTTAAGGAATAATTAAGTAAACGAGTCGAATATTCAATTTCGAGTATTCTATAACCTATTAGGAACTAGATATTTAACTACTAGTAGACGTAGGCTTATAGGTTACTAGATATAGGAAAGCTTAGATATAATAAGTTTAGTATATTAGATATAAGATATATAATTACTTTGTACTAGTAAGTAGATTATATAGTAGTATATATTAATAGGAAACAATTAAGGGACTTCTCCTATAGGACTAATAATTATAACTTACGACTACGAATATATCCGATAGTATTACTACCTCTACTTTACGCTTCTTTATTATAAGGATAATTATAAAGTATATAATATCTTATTTCTCTATAAAATCCTCTATAATATCTATAGTCTAGCCTAAGCTATTATAATTATAAACCTATAGTATTAATTAGAATATAGATTTAAACTCTTCTATTCCTAGTTATAAATCTATTATAGATCTATATATTTTTTTCTATAACTCTAAGGATTTAATACGTAGTATCTAAAAGGGCTTAATTAGAGTCTCGTTATTTATCTTATTTATAGTAATACTAGGCCCTACGACTCCTAGTTATAGATATCTATATTAGGTAGAGTTTGCGCTTTCGCAAATATCTAATATAACGTTACGATAATAACTTATTAGTTAGTATCGTTACTATCTAGTAAATTAGTATATCTAGCTTAATAGAAGAGATAGATAGGCTCCTATATTATTATTCTATCCTTATAGAATCTTCTTAATAACTAATATAAAAGAGGTCTCTAGAATATATTTAAAAGTCGGTACTATTATATATTAGGTAATAGAAGCTATATTATCTAGTATAGGCGAATCTCTTATTATAAGCTTATATTCTAGGCTAATATAGTTTCCTAGCGATAGCGAGCTAGACTAAAGACTTTTAGACTTTTTTTCTACTAGCCTATATAGGAGATAGTTAATAAGGATATCCTAACTAAATAGAGGGAAAACCTTATAGTTATAAGATAATAACTAGCTTCCTAGGGATTAAGAGAAGACAAAGCCTTAGTAGGTCCTAGTATCCTTTATTGGTTATAATATAGGATAGATAGTAGTTCTTAACTATTTTCTACTTTAGGAAGGTAGAAGATATCTCTTATAATATATTATATATATATAGTACTATTAGGGGATTATATCTCTAGCCTAGTAGCTATCCTTCCTAAGTACTATATAAGCTTCCTATATATCCTCTATACGATTCTCTTAGTAGATATAGGACTATATAAGATTATACTTAAAGAGAGCTATATCTTTAGTATTAAGATTAAAGCTTCAAAGAATAGTTAAGGCTTTCAAGATACTAACGTTATCTAACTATCTATCCTTCTTCCTAGTATTCCTATACTCTAAGATAAAAGCTATATAACTAACTAGAAAAGGGTCGCTATTATTACTCTATATAGTATTAACAATATCTCGTTATAGTAGCTTAGCTTATTCTACTTAGTATCCTTAGATATAATAGTACTATAATAACGAATTGATTAGGATCGTTCCTATATAATAGGATCCTCTATCCTATGTTTAGAAAAGCTAATCTATATTAGATAGGAAGAGCTATAAGTAGCTAATTAGATATAATAGCCTTAGCTTCTTAGTTAGTATAGTATATCTAATCTTCTAAGTTCGAAGTCCTTATATACTCTATATATAACTCTAATACTAGTACTAAGTAGTTAACAATTATAACCTTAGCTTAATAGAAGAAAGCTTAGATCTAATAATATACTATTACTTCTACTAGGCTTATATTATAATTAGTATCGATCTAGTACTAGTATTAGAGCTAAGTCCTAAGTACTAAGAAGAACTTAATCTATATAGTCTATAATCGTATTATATATAAAGACTATTAAGTAAATACTAAGTACTAGGGATTTCTAGACTACCTATATATAATACTACGTATCTATATAAGGGCCTATCTACTATATTACTATACTAATAAAACTATATATAAAGCGCTATATAGAGTAGAAAGGAGAAGGAGAGATATAGTAGTAGTAGTAATTAACTATACAAATAACAGAAGATAAATTACTAATCTATAGTAGTAATACTTATACTAGCTATATTTAGATATCTATATTTTTTTAGGAGGATTGTATCTTAGTAGATTGCGAAGTTCTAACTCTACTATCTTAACTCGATCTAAGCTTCTAATCCTATTAGATATATAGCTAAATACTAAGAATATAGCCCGATCTAAGCTTACATAAGAGTATCTAGACATAATTAAACTCGAGGATAGGGAAAGCTTTAGTAGGTCCTAGTATCCTTCGTTAGCTATAATATAGGATAGATAGTAGTTCTTAACTATATTCTACTTTAGAAAGGTAGAAGGTATCTCTTATAAGATATTATATATATATAGTACTATTAAGGACTTATATCTCTAGCCCTTCTATAGTATATAAGAAGAGCTTTCTTGTAAGTCTATATAGTATCTATATAATTCTCGTAGTAGATATTAGACTATATAAGATTATAGTCTCTACTAGTAAGTACTATAAAGGGAACTATACTATTAGTATCAAGGTCGAAGTTTCGAAGAATAGTTAAGCCTTTAGAGATACTAACTTTATCTAATTATCTATTCTTCCTATTCTCCTTATACCTCTTAATATAAGCTATATAACTAACTATAGTATCGACTATATCTAGTCGTTATAGCTTAGTACTAACTACTTTAGCTATTAGATATAATAATACTATAATCACTTATTAGTTAGTATCGTTACTATATAATAACTTAGTATATCCTATCCTCTAGGATAGCTAATCTATAGAAGATAGAAAGAACCTCGCCTAGCTTATTAGATATTATAGCTCCTAGGTTAGTATACTATATTATATCTACTAAGCTTGAATAGTTTAGATACTCTATATATAACTCTAATACTAGTATTAAGTAGCTAACAACTATAGTCTTTATATAGTAGAAGTTCTTATATATAATATTATTTAAGCTTATCTTCCTAGATACGATAATAATAAGTATTGTTAGAATATACAGTCTAGTTAGTAACCTGGCAAGGGATGCCAAGGTAGACTGGATTACATGATGACTATCATGTAACTAATCCAAGCTAACACCTTTCAGGTTTAGCTCCAACCTATAGATATGAATAACAACACACTTGCTGTTCCTACTTTGGCCCCTACTATTCCTTGTAGCTTCTATTGCAGCTTATAATCCATTTATACCTGTCGGCCCTCCTTAGCTCGACAGGTTATAAGCCCGGGTTTGCAACTACAAGGAAGAAAGACTAAAGTAGTACAGGTTACCCCTAGACCTATAAGTCTAGTCCTAGAAGGAAGAGGCAAAACAGGAGAGGGAGACTCGAGGTAGACCCATACACATTGCACAAAGAAGCCCTATGCATATAAGCTATAAAAGAACCTAGTAAGGTACACTTGGAAAGTGTAAAGGGAACAGATAAGCCTAAGTTTTGAGTACATTTAGATAAGCCTCAGACTTAGCACTTAGTACTGCTAATACCCTAACTTGTTAGCATATAGTTAGGAAGGACTTGAGGAAGTCATTAGCCCTATAGAGCCGGAATCTGTTCCAAGTTTTCAGTAACCTTCCAAAACTAAGCCAAGTTGTTAGTAACCTTCAAACTATTATAGGCCTAGCAGAGCTAGGGATCTGCTAACCAAGGAAGATAGCTATCTAGAAACTGTTGAAGAAAGAGCTTGTTTCTAGAGTTTGTTTAGGTTTAATTTATAGAAGAAACTATGGATTAAGAAGGTAGAATTAGTAAGAGAAGGGCTATACCAATCTTAACAAGGGAGAATCATGAATCATGGTTTAAGATCATTAGGATACACCTAATAAAACTAAAGGTTGAATAGGTACTAGATGAAGCAGTCCTTAACATCCTAGCATCTACACTATCTAAACATGTCTTAATAACATTATTAGAATCTTTGGATTAGTTAATTAGAAGAGCAAGCTATAAGGTTTACAATGCAATAGCATTATATGAGATGTTTATCTACATCTTAGAAGATAACTAGGACGAATATTAAGAGCTTGAACATGCAAAGCATTTATAGGACTAAGCAAGAGGGAAATATAAGAGGAAACTGTAGGTAATAGGGAGAAGTTTACTCTAGTAGTATACCAATTTTAGCATAGAAGAGGGTTAGACAATTGATAAAGCATAGTAGAGCCTAAGTAGCATAGCTAGGAAGGCAGTATCCATCTCTCCCTAGTTTAAGGATATCAAGACTAAGGAGAGGAAGATTTAGTAGTTACTAGCAGCCCTTCTAGAAACATTTAGCACTGTTAGGGATAGGATTAACCTAAGGTAGGACCTTAGTCTATAGGACATCCTTAGAATCCTAAGAGAAAAGCAAGAGTAGATAACAAGCTAGGAGATAGCTATATTTGCTAAGAAAAGGAATTAGGGAGGGGCAAGTAGAGACTTATTATGCTTCCTATATAGAGGGAAGCATTGGATTAAAGAGTGCCCTAGCCTAGACAAGGCAAAAGCAGCTATCTAGCTAAGACAAAGCTATAGGATAGTAAAGAAACAATCCCTATCTAGAGCTAGGAGGGGATCTTTACTAGACAAAGAACAACTTAAGGAGATAGTAAAGAAACTAAGCCTAAAGATACAATCCCTAGAGAAGAAGACTAGGAAACCATCTTCTAAGAAAGCCTATGTAGTATAAGATGTAGAGGCATCCTCTAGATCATCTCTCCCCTCTAAGGAAGAAGATGTTAATAAGGTAGCTCATTTAACTATT
>LFZO01000925.1:0-15518 GCA_001578225.1 Pseudocercospora musae
TACTACGAGTTCGAGGGCAAAGTTCTAAACCGTCTAGTTCTCTCGCTAACGCGCTACCTTATACTCGAGGGTTACGTCTAGTATACGATTTATAGGATCTCCTACGTAGTTAACGTAGAAATCCTTAAAGTCTTTATAGGTATAAGTACCTAGATCTTCGAGATCGTAGTTATTATACTACTTCTTATACGTATCGCCTATAAGGTATATAACCCTATATAGCGTCTTGCTATAGTTAGTACAATACGCATTTCCTAATAAAGCAAAGATTAAGGCTAGTTCCCTTAGGAACCTCCTTACCTCTTTAATAGTATTATTCCTAAAGGGTTTTAGCTCTTTTAGTCTAGGCTTGCCTATCGTAATATCTATACCCGTACTTGCTACGCTTAGTATAGGCGCCTCGCTATATCCTCGTAATAGTGTAATACTAAGACTAAGCCAAGAGGATAGGGTCCTATAGATGCTCTCTATAGACCTATCCTTAGAATTACCGGTATCCCGGTCGGACTCTAGCGATACTTAGCGATTAGACCGCTCGACGCTTATACTACACCTAGTACCTACTAGCGCTAATCCTACGTCGCGCTATATACGTAGCTTAGCATTTTCCCGCTCTAGCTCCTAAGCTTAGACTTCTTGTTTAAGTAACTTCTACTTAGCTTTCGAGTACGCGATTCGCTCGTTTAACGTAGCCTACCGCTCGCTAAAGGTCGTCTAACGTTCTTTATCCCCCTAAGGGCGATCGTCGTCCGTAGGCGCCGTAGTATTACTACCTAACGTAGTCGGCTCGCTTGCGCTCATTGTATAGTATTCTATAGGCCGCTATAGGGGTAGACTTATTAGAACTATTAGGGGCTAGGTATGTAGCAACGTATAGAATACCCGCCTAACCGATAACATAGTAGGTAGTAGAACTAACAAGTGCCTCCTAAAAGGATTGCGTAGAGCGCTAGATTAAAAAGGCTATGTAAGTTACGTACGTCTAGCGTACGCCCCTAGCGCGCGCCGCTTAGTATACTTAGGGCTTGGCAAGAGACCTTACCTCATCGAGGTCCTTATAGTAAAGGAATATTAGGCCTAATAGTACGATAAAGGACGGAAGCCTAAAACTTACGCTATCGGCGACTAGATATACCTTAACGCGAGATTCCTCGATACGGTCTACTAGTCGAAGAAGCTAGACTATAAATATATAGGGCCCTTCCGAGTATAGAAGATAGTTAATAAAGCGGTATACCGCCTTAAGCTACCTAAGGGCTTCAATATATATCCTATGTTCTACATATTCCTCCTCGAGGACTATCTCGAGCCGGAGGTAACCTAAAGGGACTAGAAGGATCCTTACGAGATATAGATAAGCGACCTAGACGTATATAAGGTCGAAAGGATTATCTAGAAGAAAAGGGGACCTAAAGGGAAGTAGGAATACCTTATATCCTAGAAGGAGTATAGGGAGGAGGAGAATACCTAAGAACCGGCGGAGTACCTAAGCAAGGTAGCTCTTAAGGCGTTCGCTAGATGGACGGAGGATCGGAAAAGACTTCGAAGGAATATAAGCGCGAGGTAGCGCCTACTCCTAACGCTAATAACGCGTATGCCGCTATAGAGCGTTAATATAGTATAGATACGAGCCTTTCTAGTACTAAATGTACTCTCCTCTCCCTACTATAGGGTAGTAGCCTTAATACTTAGTAGTACGTACCTAGAACGGGACGGAATAGGGCGAAGCGAGGTTATATAGGCGAACTCGAGGTTAATTAGCCTCGTTTAAATACATTCGGGTATACCTAGCTAACTCCTCGCTTAATAGGGCGCGAATAGCCTAAAATAGACTAACTAGAGGCGACTAGGACTATTAACCTAAGACTCGACTTGTACTAAGTAAGTATGTAGGCTATCTCGATATAAAAGGGTCCTACTAGGCCCTAAAAGAGTCCTTATCTACCTACTAGCCGCGGAAGAGCTCGCGAGGGGTTAGGAACTCTCTAGATAGGTCGTTAGCGCTCGGCGACTCCTTTACTAGCTCCGTAAGAGCTATGCGGGCCTCGCTAGTAGGCATACGACCTAAACCGTACTAAAACGCCTTAACTTAACCTATATATAGCTAAAGGCGGGTACTTAAGCCCTTTACGACCTCCTTCTAGTCTCTCTCGAGCTCCTTTATCTTCTTTTAAGACGATACGTAGCTATTTCTAATATGCTTACGCTTCTTAACGAAAGTCTAATTAAATAGGGTTAGCTAGGGCTAAAAGGGGTCGAAGGGATCTATACATACCCTAATAGCTATATTACGCTTTATCTCCTCTTTTATCGTAGTATTATAGTCCTTCTAAGGACCTAAGAGAGGCTAGCTAAGGCAAGCGGAGGCAAAGGGGGTCGAAACGGACTAGATATATCAAATTCGGCCTTGCCTATATAAGTATAGAGATTGCCGGTACCCTCGAAACGTAGATACTTCCTAAGGGATACTAGTTAGCGTAACTCGATTCTATACGAGCTAATATATACTTCTTAACCTTCTCGTAGACCGATATATAAGCTTAGTAGGCCTCTCGGGCCTTCTTCCTATTAGTCGGGGCGTCTAGGGCCTCCTAGCGTAATTAGTTAGCTACCTTAATAGTAGGCTTATACTCTATAGGAACCTAGACGCTAGTTAGCCCTATTCGAGCTATCTCGAGCCGAAACGACTTACTTAGAAGTAGCCCGAGCTATAGGAAGTATACTTTAGATAGTCGAAGTACTTAGTCTCGTTAATAAGGTCTTCCTTATAGTTAGACGGATCAATTTAGGGATATATAGCCTCGAGAAGGCTAATACGGCTTCTACCGGTATAGCCCTATATAATATTAGTATAGTTAAGGCATAGATTACTATTAAACTTTATACGGATAGCTATCGGGCCGAAATAGTCTAAAAGGACTTAGGGTAATACAAAGGCGACTAGCGATAACTAATAAGGGCGCTACTACTAGGAGAAAGGGAGCTACTATACTAAGTTAGCCCGAACCGCTATAAGAAGGGTCGAATATAGCTTGCTCCCTCTAGCGCTAGGCGTAGGGAGTAGTAGAGCGGTAGTATTAGAAAATATACCTAGAGGGTATATATTGTAAAAGGGACTAATTTGAATAGACTTAAATAGCTTAAATCCCTACGGCGGTATAGCGATAGCGTTATCGCTACCTAAGTAAGCTTTTCGAACAATAGTAAGGTTTACTTTATATATAATAATAGACTATAAGTAAAGCTTTCTATTTCTAGCCTCTAGGACGTAGGCCTATAGAGGGGGGGGCAATATTACGATTACGGCCTAGTTAGCCTATTAACGGGCCTAGTTAGCCTATCTAGAGTCGAAATAGACTAAGAAGGGCCGGGGCGGCCTATCTTAGCCTATAGGCATATATCTTCTCTCTAGATACCTCTCTTTCCTTTCTTCTTTAGTAATTCGAGTAGTTCTAATCGAGTACTATATACTACGTAGCCTATACCTCTTTTATAGCTTAGTTTCATATTTAGATAAATCTATTATTTACTATTATCTATATCTATTAGACGACTATACATTTGCGCGAGTAGTATTACTATACTATCCTCTCGGATTCGAAGGCCTAGAATCGTACGTAGTATAGTCGTAACAATACCCGGTATTATATAATAGAACCTCTATTATAGTATATGTTTAATGCGAGAGTATTATTATTGTTCTACGCCGCCTTAACGCGTCGTAGTATTGTAGTATCTCGCGTATTCTCGGACTAGGTACCTATTATACATATCGACACCGATCGACTCGATAAGGACGAGGATTACTAATCGGTAAACGGTAGCATTGTACGTAAACTCGATACTAAGGCATTTAATAAGATACTCGACGATATCTACGAGTATGCCTTTTCGTTAGATATATAGAGCAGAAGGGATAAGGATAGCTACGAGTATAGTAATGTCGAGTTCCGTACTATGTATAGGTTTCTACGGTAAATAGAGATATTCCTAACTCTCCGATATACTATAAAACATAGCGATATTAGGTAGTTGCGACGAATAGTAGACCTATTAATACCGGTTTTCTTTAGAGTATTATAGTACAATTATAGCCGAGAGATACTATACTATAGGTAGTTACTATCTAATAGCGTTAGTAATCGTATACTCTAGCGATCTATACTAGTATCTAGTCTCGTTAACTAGAAAGGCAAGCGAGATACGTTCAAGCCTATCGACCTAAGTCTTAAGTATTTAAACCTTAGTTATAAGACTAAATTAACTTGCTTTAAGAATAGTACCTATAATATCGATATTATCTTCGATCGGATCTACTAGACTAACGTTTATCTACGCTAGGTTCGAGCGAAAGTAGAGTAAGAGTTTAGTACGTATATACCTAATAATTATACTATTCGAGATACAAAGCTCGATATCTTCTCGCGAGTACGTATACTATTTAATAATAGATTAGGTAGTATTCGCGAGCTATAGGACCTTAAGGGTTTGCTTATATACGATTCGCTTAACATCCTTACTACTAGTATACCCGTCGTTAGTACTAAAGTAGTAGAATTCAATCGCCGGTACGTATAGTAATCGGTATCGAAGGACGATTTCGAACGAGACGATACTATCGGTAATATGCCTAATAACTAGATCGACCTAGATGTACTAGACGACCCTATTATAGAGTTAGACCTTACCTAGGTCTAGACCTAGTACGCATTCTTAGTAATCTTCGTATATTAGATATATATATAGTCGAGGAGAGAACGAGACTAGGGAGTATATTCGAGGAAAGTATTTATTTAAGGTAGTAGTACTACTATGCCTAAACACTAAATAGGAGACCGCTAAGAGTATAAACCTAGTAAAGAACATAGCCCATTATGCCCGAAGGCTAGTAATAGTAAGGTAAAATTAAAAAACGACTAAACATAAAGGAAACTAGTATATAGTAACGCTACTATACGTACTACTAGTACTACCTATATCCCTATCGTAGTCGCCGCCGAAACTATCTAGTTTACGCAATAGGCTCTTAGGAGTAAGCCTAAGCTCCTCGTCGCAATAGGAGTATAGGATCTAGTAATATTAGTTTATATATTATTAAAAGTACGCTAATACGATAGTAGTATTATACCTTACGGAGACGGTAGCGAGTATACCTACGGCTAGGCTTCTTAATATAGGCCTTAATGCCTAACATATACCCCTAGTATTTAAAGCCGTTACGATAGTAGGCGTTATACGGGTAGGCGAAATAGGCGCCTAAAGTCGTCTCTATAATGC
Source organism: Pseudocercospora musae (assembly GCA_001578225.1). Lineage (NCBI taxonomy): Eukaryota > Fungi > Ascomycota > Dothideomycetes > Mycosphaerellales > Mycosphaerellaceae > Pseudocercospora > Pseudocercospora musae. The sequence goes on from LFZO01000925.1 coordinate 5,278, forward strand.
GGACAATATAGTATAGCTACGGCGTACGATTTGTATAGGCGGCTATAAAATAAGTTAATATATACTTATCGATTACTTAATTAGTACTTACGATCGATAGCGTCTAGAGACTACTATTGTCCTATAATCCGAGTAGGCTCGGGCAAGTAGCCTAGAATAGGCGGCCTAGTTAGCTAAGGGCGAGGCATACTAGCGACCTACAAAGGCGCCGTAGCCGGCGGCGGAGCGAAGAAAGGGACGGCGGTAGTAGAAGGGGCGGCGGTAGTAGGAGGGGCGGCGGTAGTAGGAGGAGAGACTAGGGTAGGACTAGTAAAAGGTTTATTCTCGCTATAGTATAGTTAGTAGATATACTAATATACCGCTAGTATATAGAATATATAGCTTACTCGTCGTCGTTATCGTTACTACTAGCGCTAGTAGGATTGTAGTCGTCGCTATAGTACAATTAGTATTAATTATACCGGGAAGTAGTCTCTATAATTTACTTACTTATCGATACTAGGAACAAAGCCTATATCGCTATAATCTAGTTAGTACATGCTATAAGTCCTATAGATAAAGTATGCGCTAAACCTTTATAGGCTAAACCTCGTATTACTATAAAGTCCTTCTTATTCCCTAAGATATAGCGCGAATATACCTAATTTTTTGTTCTTATTTTCCTATATACGTATACTAACTCGACGTGAAGTTTAGTAACTTTCGGCAACTTTTAGTACCCTAGCGGTAAAGGTTATTGCGAGACGAATCCCTATCTAGTATACCTTTAGCGACTTTTAGCGACTTTTAGCGACTTTTAGTATCCTAGTAGTAAAGGTTATTGCTAGGCGAATCCCTATCTAGTATACCTTTATCGACTTTTAGCAACTTTTAGCGACTTTTAGTATCCCGGTAGTAAAGGTTATTACTAGGCGAATCCCTACCTAGTATACCTTTATCGACTTTTAGTAACTTTTAGTAACTTTTAGCGACTTTTAGCGACTTTTAGCGACTTTTAGCGACTTTTAGTAACTTTTAGTACCCCGGTAGTAACGGTCATTACGAGACGAATCTATCTACGAATTAGCGTTTAATACTATAGATTCGAGGTACTATACCGGTAAGGGCAGGATACTATAACTATCTCTAATAGATAATCCTTAGACCGGCTTTACCTACCGTCTACTCCTACTCTATAAGATATCGGCTACCCGAGGACGTATATTAGTATTATATTTGGCTAACGCTATACGTATCGGCAATATAGTATATACTCTAGAGCGCTTAGCTAATAATATCCGTAGAGTCCGTATCGGAGTACGAGATAGCGTAGCGGCTCTTCGCTTACCGCCTAGTATATAGTTTAGTATCGTTAGTATCTATTCTAGTATTAGTAGCGAACTAGGGACGATATCTATACCGATTAGCGACCTATACTAACTCGAGTCGTAATCGTATTGCGTCTTAGGGACAATGTCTCGTACGGCTTCTATAGGCTATGTTTCTAGTATAATATCTTATATATACGGGACCTATACGGCCTACGAATTAGCTACTAACTAAGTATCTTTCTCGGACTATAATAGCGAGAATAGATCGACTAGCAATCGAGAGGTAATAAAGTTATCTACCTTAATAGTACGCTATTAAATGCCTATCCGCATCGTTATAAGGCTAGAAAGAATTGCATTTAGCTTTAGTATCGACAATGTAGGCGGTAGCGCGACTAGAGAAGTAAATAGCGATATCTATAGTCTTACGAGTTCCGAAAGTCGACCTATAACCGGTACTATCGACGAAACTAGAGTAACCGATAGGTTATAGATTACCCGACGAGGGTCTATCGACCGGATCTAGTCTCTAGCCGTCTAGAGTCTCTATACTATTATTAATACTAGATTATTGTCCCTCTTGTCTAAACGAACTACTAAGGCGGCGTGTTTATTACCTATAGATTCTACTAGGGTATCCGAATAAGACACGTTAGCCTCTCCTATCCTTTGCCGCATAGTAGCCTTCTCGATAGTAGCCTTCTCGGTAGTAGCCTTCTCGGTAGTAAGTGTCTTCTCGTAAGCTAAGCGTACGAGCGTTTCATCGACCTAAGCTAGCGTATAATGTATCCTAGAGGAACTCTACTAGTTTAATACAATACTTATTCTAGAACCTCTAATATAGTATACTTAGTATACGATATATTAACTCTTTAACGTTAAAGAGGTCCTATTCCTCGTCGCTTAATTCATTATATAGGACTATAAGTCGCTACCTTAACCGTTTAGGAATAAAGGAATCTACTAGTATAGGAAAGCTATAATAAGGCCGTATCGTAGTAGCTATCTAAGCGTACTATACCTCGAGTATTACTAATACGATACCTTAACGAGAAGTCTTCGATAGCGCCCTCGTAACGACTAGCGGTAGTAGTAACTAGAAGTCGAAGAGCGATACAAATATTATAGCGTCCGGAGCGCAAGTACTATAGTATATCTATAATAGCGGTACTACGATCTTATATACCCTAGCCGGTAACTTGCCTTTACTAAGGAAGAGTAGAAACCTACGACGATAGTATAACCTATTAACGATATCCTTCTAGACCTATAGTATTAACTCCCGATCTCGTATATCCTAATCCGACTAAAGGGGTCGACTATCGATATAAGGATCTATATATACTTAAGCCTACTAGCTATCCTTAATACTATTAGGTACCGATATATCCTAGCTTAACGGCTTATCCTATTAGACTATACTATAGTTATCTAGCCGCCGTTAACTAGTAGGCAACTAGTTACGCTTTAGCTTAGCGTTCTTCCTTTTGTCTTTCTTTACCTAGAGAGCGAGTAAGCGTACTTTCTTATCCGGTCGATCCTTGCCCTTACGATTAAAGGCCTAGTATAGTAAGAGGATAATACTAATACTACGCCTATCCTCTCTACGACTACCGCGACCGAGCCTCTACTATATATCTCCTACGTCCTACCCGATAGGAAACTTCTAGTAAACTACGACCTCTATATCCGGAATATTAATACCTATACTAAGAGAAGTAGTCGCGAATATAATACGAATAACCGACAATTCCTTCTTAAACTCCTTATACCGGAAGTTCTTGTCCTAGTCCGGAGTAATCGATATAAAGGTCTATACAATATCCGTAACGTAGTATCTATACTTAGCGCCTAGAGTAGTTCGCTTATACACGTACCGATTACTAATATTAGGCGCTTTCGTTATTAAACTAACGAGAGCGCTATATATGAAATCGGCTATAGAAGAGTTACCGACGATAGTATCGATAAATATAATAGTCTTTTATATATTCCTAGGTATAGCTTTACTATTAGTAACTATATCCTTTAGGATAAACCTAAGTAAATCCTATTTAGTAGTAGTACCCTACGGAATAGGACAAACATATAACGATATATTATCGCGATTAATAGATATCCTAATTACCTCGGTTTAGTATAGTCTAGTCCTAATAGATCGAAACCTAGTATTGTCTAATACATCCGCCTTAGTCTTATCGTCGAGTATTGTAGAATACGTAAACTAGTAAATATGCTATAGTAGCTAATCTCGCAATTAGCCTAATATTCCGAACTATAGTCTAAAGTCCTTCTACTAGCGGATAGTATAATATTTATCGATCGTAACGAGCCTAATACGCGCGACTAATACTAGATCCCTTAGGAGTTTCTTAAATGTATCTATAGATGCCTACTCTAGACTAAGTAGGATATATATATATATATATATACCTCGCGCGATTCCCTCGAATACGGTATACTATTCTTACTTCGTACCTTCGCTAATAAGGACTAGATTTGTATAGGGGCCGAGTCGCTATATATCGCTAAGCTACTCCTTACCTAGTTTAGTTAGGGGAATAATCTATAGTGTAATCTATATCGTTAAGATACTATACGCGTAGAAAATAATACTCTTTCTAAACCTAGTATAAGCGACAAGAAGCGTATTACTATAGCTAAAGATTAGTCGACGCAAGGACCGCGTCTACTTATACTTAGGCTTAAACCTATATATATTAAACAAATACGCTTCTAATACCGTACGCTAATAGACAATATTCTTCGGAAGCTAGGCCTCTTCTATAGCGAGATATAACTAAGATATAGAATAGTAGGCCTTAATATCTAGAAGCCTTTAGAATAGCGATATCTATATATCCGGTCTATATTTATTACTTGCCGTTTAGTAGATAGGCATAGGTATAGCTAGTTCTACTATAGTACGGCGTCTCGAAGCCTTCGCCCTCTTCGTCTACCTATCTCGCCTTCGTATCGAATACCTTAGCGCTATATAGAGACTATTAGCCAAAGGTTACCGAATGTTACTAGGAGTTAATAGAGGTTACTAAAAGATAATAAAGGTTACTAAAAGATAATAAAGGTTACTAAAAGATAATAAAGGCTACTAAAAGATAACGAAATTATAGGAAGGTAATAAGGTTTCTAAGGCAAGCGATGTCTATCCCGATAATAAAGTCTTAAAGAGATACTAGACGATATAGCTATCCCTATATACGACGGCCTTATATATACCGGCCTACTAATTTATTAGGTAGAGCAATATCCGAAAGATAACGAAAGATAGCGAAAGGTACTAAAAGGTTTAGATTAGTATAGCTTACTACTATAATATAGGTAGTCGTTCGACTATATTCCTATACTCTTCTAGCCGCGCTTCTCGCCTACTATAACGATAGCTCCTTCTAAGTAGATATCGATATTCGGTAGATAGATAGAGGTATCGATATATATACTAAAGCTTACGAGTAGAAACGCGGTTTTACGTTAGATATAGTAGTTTATCTATAGATCGGGATATTATTATTATAGAAATTAAATCGCTAAAATCGTATCGTTTAGCGCTTTTATTTATGTATATAATAGATAGTTTAGGACGTATTGTTGTACTACTATACTATTGTAGAATATACTAGTCGGTATCCCTAAAGTTTATGTATACCAAATCGCGCCCTAATTGCCCTTAGACGCTTCGCTAAGGCTTAGCACCTTTCCCCACATTATTTGATTGGCTGAAAGTTGCTGAAAGTTGCTAAAAGATCGGAGCTACAAAATTCCGATAGATGCCTTAGGCGAAGTGTCTGAGTTTCTGAGGTAAACCTATCTCAGCAATCACAGCGAAATACCAAGGAAACAAGGACAGAAAGCAGATACAGCTGTGCGACTACGAGAGAAGCAAGTACGCCTGATGCAAGTGCCCTGCTTGATCATCAGACACTGGCATGAGCCATGAGCCAGGAGAGCATCGCGCTCGCGGGCATTGACCTCTTTGGGCTGAACATATTTCACGTGATATCGCGCCTGCTGCAAACAAGCACGTGTAAGCGGAGTCATGATATTCCCGGTAGACTGTTGCGGTTCTGAGTATCAAGAGTCTTCGTCACTCCAAGTCCAGCCCTACTACATATGCTCAGAAGCACATCGAGACTATTCAGAGGAACAGCACACATCAGTACAGCACCAAGCACGGCAAGGGACATGGCAACGGCACGCTCAGTCCAGCTCTCAAACGACCACTACCCCGACTTCTACCGACAAGGCATCACTCAAGAGTCCTCTCAGAAGCTTTCAGAACTACTCCAAGAGAATCACGACAAATATCACATCTTCTTCAATGCCGATGGCTTTCACAACCACATCGCCCATCACCTCTTGACAATTTGGGCTCTCAAAGCTTCCCCGAAAGACCTGCAACGAGGCTACAACACCAACAAAGGCTATCAACGTCCAACGGCTAAGCCATCCCAAAACACGATTCAGTCTCTTCTCGCTCCCGAGAACTTTAGAGCACATCTCGGACCACAAGAGCATTACAACGATTTCCTCCACTTCTTCTCGGCAGAGATCGACAAGAAAGGCTGGCAAGATGTGCTCAAAGAATACGTCTTTTCACGCTCTTCCCTCGCAGATAACATGCTCGTACGAATGTACGCAGGCTTCCTGCACCCCATCATTCATCTTGGTTTTGGTGTAGAATTCCAGCAGCCGGCCATCATCGCTGAAAGTTTGGCCCAAGCCGCAGTCCACGACAGCTGGATCGGAGACCTACTGCTTCCTGCTGAGCAAATGTCCAAACAGAATGGCAACGACAAATCCATCGTCCAACTCCTCGACGAAATCCGTGCCAACAAAGAGATCAGCGAAGGTACAAAATGGGAAGACGGGAACAAAATCCGCGACGGCCTCTTGAAACGCTGCCCCCAACCGTTCCTTGACATCGTCTCCCAAGTCCGCGTGAAACCAGACCAACTCGAAGAGAAGACAGCAGAAATGACCAACGCAGCAATTTACTACACCGGTGGGGCCCAACGAGCCAACAAAGTCCCGAAATTCGACTTCTACTTCATACACTGCGTCAACTGTTCTGTCTTCTTCCCATCATTCTTAAAACAATCTTGGCTCAGTCAAGCGAACAAAGTCCGCTTATTGGAATGGAAAATTCGACTCGATCTCGCCATGTACGCTTCGCGAAAATCTCCCGAGATCAGATTGCAAGATATTCGTTCCTATACACCGAAGAAAGCTTCGGGTTGGGATGAGATCTTTGATCGTGTGGTTCAGTTTGATGATGATGGTCACGCGAGTAAACTTATCAGGGCGATTGCGAGTGGGGAGAAAATCTGTGAGGCTTATGAAGGGAAGGAGGGTTTCATGCTGGGTGGTGGGGATTGGCTGCAATTGGGACACATGGTTATTGATTCTGTTGAACGACCTGGAAATAATTGGGTGAGGTCTGCTGGGTTTGATGAGGCTTGGGAGGATGTCGCTGAGAGGGTCGCGAAGCTGTGAGCATGGTATGTCTTTCACGGCCGAATGTGTCGGCTGAGCAGCCGCAGACTCGTTGCAAGCCGGCCGCGCTTCGTCGAGCCCATGATGCAAATGGAAGATGCATTTCGTTTCTCTGAAGCCGACAGTATCTCTATTAAGTTTGATCCCCATGCAGTTTTCGACAGTTTCAACAGTTTCAACAGTCACGACAGGTTACCCGCATTTGCCCCTGTACTGCCGCAGTACGGCACGCTCACGGTGTTTCCGTCCAGAGGGGTCAATCTTATCTGCCAACTCCGGGTCGACCTGAAAGAATGCCCACATGTGCTCCATTAGATCTTCGTATACTCTTGTGTCAAGTCCTTCGCGATCGAAGCAGCGCAAGAGTTTCGCGGCGACGAGCAGTACATCGACAAGGGAAGTTCTGTCCAGCTGAAATGGTGCGGCGCTATTGTCGCGCAAATACGCGTGTAGTGAACCGATGACCCGAGCCTGATACCGGCGAAGTCGATTGGAGAAGTTGGTGGCATTGAAATGGTTCAGCAGTTCTTTCTGGGGTTGATTTTGCAGCCCATTTTTCAGTCTCGTTGTGTCCACCTGCCACTCATCTCGCTCATGGTCCAACATGCTTCTCCAGACTTTGGAGAATCGTCCAGATTCAGTGTCCGCTTCGACTGCGGCCTGGCATCCACGGCGAGCCAAAGCCTTAATGTGGTATTGGAAGAGTGTGAAACCACTCTTGTCTATGATCGCATCGATGCTCGTGCAGCTGACCTGCCACAGCGCAGTACCAGGCTTGAGCCGGGTCAAGGTCTGTAACGTGCGCTCAAGGGCGGAAGTCGCGCTAGTTGATGATTTTCTCAATGACGGGACCAGTGCCTGCTACCTGCACGGATGTTGGTGTAGGTCCTTCAGCATGAGTCAACGGGGTCAATGGCGCTTCTAGATCTGGAGTAGAGCTCCTGCCATTATGCACTTCTCCGATAGTCTTTAGAGACCTTGAGAAAGCGCGATTCCACCGCCTAGTCGCCTGTTCGGTATATAAGGTAGATACGAGGGTTACTACCGCATCCTTCGAGCGCCTATTCGAATAGGGGTAAATTCATGAACTCGTAGGCCTAGACCGTGCTTTTGAATGCGCGTATTCAAAAGCATATAAGACGCTATATTTACGATTAGTAGGGGTTATAATCCTTCATTAATCGTAAGAAGTTAAAGGTAGCCCTAAGGTAGCCCCTAATCGGCTTGGCTCATATCCCTAATTAGCTTAGCTTATTAAAATAGCTTCTTAGTACCGCCGAATAAGCTATATACTACGTACGACTACGTACGGCGACGGTAAGATAGAAATAGCTATTAGGTCTTCGAGGGGAATGCGAGAGGGCTCTACTTTATATATAAGGGTCTAGGTATATAGACGTTACTATAATTAGAAGCTAGGCTTGTAATAGGGGGCCGCAAAACGGAGCCTAGAATCTAGGTTTGATTATAGTATAAAGGCTATAGGATAAGAGATACTTCTAGAGATAGTATAGGTCTTAGATTATTAGTAAACCTATCTAAATTCTCGATAATAGCTACCCTAGGTACCTCCTCTAGTCCTAGTCGAGTTATCGACCTAGGCTCCGGCTCTTTAACTCTAGTATTTACTACTTTAGCTTACCTACTATTAGTACTACCTATACCTATTCGAGTACCTCTATAAGGTCTACCTCTTTATATAGATATATTATCCTTATTACTACTACTATAGTACTTACTCGGAAGTCCGCTACCTACTATCGAGTAGCCTATCTAGTAGCTACATAGTCGCTCGATGTCCGTAACTAGCCTACTAACTAATAAAGCTTCAAGTTATAGCGATAGTAGTATAGATTAGACGCTAGATTCAACTCTAGTAAGGCTAGTTATTCCTTAAGATATAGACACTTCTTTAACGGCTTATTTATAGCGACAACAATAGGCTATAGTCTAATAACCTATACTAAAAAGCGACTCGCAATCTTCTCTTATCGTCGAGGACTCGTAGTATAACTTTAACCTACCTAATAGGGTTAAAGACGACTATAATCGGGTCTATAGAGATAGCTATATATCCGATAACTTCGCCTTACTAATTGTTAAGCACTTCGAAGCTAATTCTAGCTATTATATCGAAGGCTAAATAAGAGATATAATTAAGCGCTACTAGAAGTAGTATAACGATAATAGGCCTACTAGATAACGTACTATTAGAGGTATAGATAGCCTTATTCGTAGGTAGATTACAAAGCGTATTATTAAGTATAGAGCCTTGCTTATAGCTTCCGGTATAGTTACTATAGATACCGAGTTTATATAGATACTTAATCGCTTTAAGGATACTATATTATAGAACAATAGGATGGTCCGTAATAAGCTTCCTACCGCTAAAGAGTTACGTAGTTATAAGACTCTAGCTTAGTAGGTCTAAGACAATATACTCCGGATTATGTCGTAGAGGCTCTAGGATCTAGTAGTAACTAATTGTCTATTAATACCGAGTCTAGTTATAACTCTAGTACCGTTAACTCTATTAATGTCGAGCTAAGGAGGGCCGATAGGTATAAATGGATTATAAACTATAATAGAACTAAGAAGCTACAAGGAATAGTAGGGGCCAAAGTAGGAATAGCAAGTGTGTTATTATTGTTCTATAGGTTGGAGCTTACCCTAAAAGGGGTTAGCTTAAATTAGTTACATAATCATTATTATGTAATCTAGTCTACTTGGTATCCCCTACTAGGTAACTAACTAGACTATATATTCCAATACTCCTACTTAGATTAGTTAGTCTACAAATCCTAATTCTAACTAACACAATCTAATAAGAACTTCAATTAGCCAATTAGATGCAATAGCTTCTAGATTAGCATAGCGTATCCAATCTACTAGGTTCAATTCCTAGATCTAGTATTTGCCTACTTAGTAGAGTTTAAACTCCTCTAAGCAAGCACTTTTGTCCCTTTATACTAACTATAATTGTCTAATAAATTCCTAGAACTATAGCCCTATCTTTAGCTTAGTTAGGCTATTAGCTACTATCTCTTTTATTGAAGTATATTCTACTACAACCTTTCTTTACTACTAAAGATTTCTAACCTTGTTAAAACTAATATTAATATATTTTAATCTCTTATAGGTATAAGTATCTTTAACAAGAGTTAAAGCTACCTAGTTATTACCTATGATCTGAATAGGTCTAACCTTATTTACTATATTAGAATTTCCTTTAATTAATAGTTAGAATAAGCATTCTCCTACTAACTATATATAGTCTATCTCCCTTAGGAGTACTATAAGGAATTGAGATTGCTTTGTACATACATTTATTGCTATATACTTAGCTTCTATAGTTAATGTAGCAACTAACTTCTACTTCTTGCTTATCTAAGAAACTAGTAATCTATAGAGAAAGAAGAT